>BSXT01001078.1:0-43849 GCA_030267785.1 Phytophthora fragariaefolia | reverse complement strand
TCGCATATCTGTAATCCAATTTAGCAAGGTGCAGCGCAAAACGCGAGTTAGTTTTACCAATACTAGTTACAAAATGAAAAAGTCACTACCTTTGCTCGAGCTCAGGGTTTTTTACGTATTGCGTCGACCGAGGTTTTGTTGTAGCATAGAATTTATTCGGTGGGGCACGCTCGATCTCGCTCTTTGACCGCTTCCACATGTAGATAGTGGAGCGATGCACGTCAACAGCGTCCGCTGATGCGGTTATTGAGGTGGACTCGTCCAGGCGAGAAAGCACACGTAGTTTTACTCTATTTTTGTTCTTTGGTCGCCGCGTCATTTTTGCTAATGTGACGGACGGAGGACATTTTGGCGCGCAACCGAAACGGTTGGCGCGCAAGGACATAGACTTTTTACGTCTGTAAGTAGTCACCGACTGTTTATGCATTTAATACTAGAGATGAACTTTTTACATGTGTAGCACTGGATCCGTGTTATACGGTAGTTCCCGCTCGATCACGCGCAGTCGCGCGTGCATCAACACTGATACAAAAGCAGGGCCCGCAAGTTGTTGTTGTTGCCATCGTTGCTACGTCAGATTGGTCCTCCATCTGGTCTCCAAAAATAGTCAATTGTCCACCAATTTTGTGCAGGCTGCAAAAATGTCGTGTCGGTTGTCAACGACACAAACCGACGCAAGAACCCGCCCATGACGTCGCAGTCCAGCAGCTTAGCATGGACGGTCAGCTTGGAACAGCGTCAAGTTGAAGTCTATAGCACGAAGGAGTCAATAGCACGAAGGAGTTATCGGATATCATCGACCATGCAGCTACACTACCCTATGCGGTGTTAGGATAGAACGTTGGCTCCAACAGAACGTCGCAGTCACCCCAAAGTCCACTGGCATTGGCCTCCTGGGGGCTGTCTGCGGCTTGACGCAGTCGATGAGCCAGTTGAGGACGCTGTGGAGAGCCCGGCACGAGAAAACGGTGCAGCCGCAGGATACCCCGGTGCTGGTGGCTGGCTCTGGTATTGGTGATGCGGGTAAGGCTGACTGGGGTAGCCACCGCCGCTGCCACTTCGAGTACTGCTGGCCGTGCCGATACGTTGGTAGTCAACACCTGGCGTCGGGGGCGTCGGTTGTTGCTGCTGCGCATGCTGGTGCATGAATTTGGAAAGTGGTGACGGGGGGTTGATGCAATCGTCCAGCGTTCCTACTCCATTCGGACCACTGTTCCAGGTTGAAGACGAAGTGGAAGGGCGGTCACCGTAGCTGCTACCGCTGCTGCTGTTCTTGCGCGCTAGCCAAAGTCTCCGCTTCTTCTCCCAATTTTGATCCCGCTTGGAGGAAGTGAGAGGCGGTTGAGAGCCCCAGGACCGCGAACTCGAACTCGATCGGGTGCTCGAACGAGAACTAGGAGTGGAAGATGGAGGACGGCTGCCTTGAAACACGTTGTTGTTGTTGTTTGCGTATGCAGGGTTGGAGAAGTTGTTGTTGTTGCCGTAATTGTAGCTGCTCTGGCTAGGCATGTTGTTGAATGGCGCTTGGTACTGATATGATTGCTGCGGAGCATAATTATTGTACGGAACTGGATCAGGTGGTGGCGTGGAGTAGTTGGAGGTGTTGCTGCTGCTGTGATTACTATTGTTGCCGAAACTAGACGTTGAAGGAGTGTGCCGGCCGCTGCTAGGTCGTGAGTAGGGAGGCTCATCCTTGTTTGGCATGTCTTCTGCCGGCTCTGCGGTACCAAGACCACCACAGCCTAGAACGAGACGCAGCGGATTAGTTGAAAGATGAACAGGAGATACCAAACAACTCGCGAGCACTTATGGAGCGTACCGAATGAAAGACTGGATGCACCACCAGGAGGCGCATGAAGGCGAGTAGAGCTACGTTTCACGTGTAATTGCGCAGATGTGAGCGTCGACATGGCTTCGCGGGGTTCTCGAGTGTTGTGTTCGCTACTTGCAATGAAGTATCGACAAGTTCTCCAACAGGACGCTGGCCATATTTTTATCATGGTGTTTTGCTGACAAGAATAGTCCTGCGATCAGCGAGTCCATAGATCTGTAGCGAAGCGCAAGCAAGCTTCCGCTTCCGCTTCTGCTTGGGCGCATGTTGTGGAATTCTTGTTGTTGCCATGACAAGTCTGTTCGACATTGCCGCAGAGTTAAGTCAATATAATGATGACGAGACCACCAAAGCAAAGGCGTCAGCTATCCATCCGCAATCAGCGCTAGGCATTCTGGACGAGACATTTGAGACTATCTACGGCACGAGGCAGTATCGTTCGGAGAAGAAGCATCTGCCTTTAGTACGCTCAGCCAGCATGGTGCAGCTCCAGCCAACTCGACTTGCTGAGTCAAAAAGTGCCGAGGCGTTGAATGCCCGTTTAAGTCGGTTGGCGAGCTTCAGGTCACCTTCAACTTCGGCCCCAAGACGAATGGCTCCTGCCATCGCTGTGGCAGGTTTAATCATTCCACCTCCACCAACAGTACCTCCTCCTGACAACTTTCAAAAGGCAAATAGCCGCGACGATGACCCAGACGTTTCGGCGAAGGCCGTGCTGTGCGAAATTTCAACCGAAATTGACCAGCTACTTGCAACTAGCACCAGTTCGGTCGAAGAGGATGAATCACTACTTCGCATGCTGTCAGACAAGTACATTCACACGCGACTTGTAAGAATATCATTTCAAAAGAAACAATTGGATGGTCCAGCTCACTGACCCAACTTGTTTTTGTAGAGTAAGCTACCGGGGACACCGTTTGTTCAGCTAGTACGCAAAAAGGTAGCTCAAAAGCTTGACCGACTCGAGCAACAGCTCCGGTCTCGCCGAAGTATCAGCGACCCAGCTTCCTTGAAAGATACATTTGGCAACAACAGCAATGGTAACAACAACAACAACAACAATGATAACAACAGCGCGACAGCCCCAGTGACTCCTGTGAATGGTGTCGACACGTGGAAGACATTACAAAAGCTGACCCCAGAGCAGCAGAAAACTCTACAGAACCTACTCCGAGTGCCCGAAAAACAATTACTAAAGCTGCCGAAGGCCCAACTCGAGCTCGTTCAGTTTGCCAGACGATACGAAAAACTCATCAAGGCCACACCCGATCAACTGCGGCATCTTCCACTAGAACACCAAAATCTTGTGCTAAGTATGCAGAATCAGCAGAAACAACTTACTCGAAGCGGTGAAAAGCGTTAGCTTCACTATTAATGTTCAGCAACACGCCTTAGCATGCCGCTTTGTAAGAAAGTAAAAAAAAAGAATAGCCCACGTAAGCCCCAACGTGGTTAAGCTCTCTCAGTCTTCTTGGGCAGCTGGGTGCGAGTGAAAACTGCTAGTGGCAACAAGATCCAGCTTGTGCGCCTTGACGAAGCCAGCGACGTCAAAGTTGGAGCGCTTAGCCGTTAGATCAGCGTCCGGTGCGTCTGGGCCACTGTCTTGTTGGCGGAAGAGCAGCGAAATGTAGCGATGTTCACCCACGGGCGGCGTCACGGGGTAGTATGGCACAACCACCACCTCCTGCTGCTGGTCCTCAGCGCTCACAGCCAAGTCCGCCAGAATGTAATGCAAGAACGGCGCATGCGTTGGGGCCTTTGGGTCCGGGGCGTCGATATCGACTAACACGTACGTGTATCGATCATCATTGCTGTCTGCACTACTTTCAACTGAGATGCTCGGTGCTTCTTGGGCCTGTACAATCAGCATGGCAGCGTTACGCCACGTGAGACTTGCATGGCTACACCCAACTCATCCTGTATCCTACCTTGTCCATTGGCACGTACTGCCCCGACGTCACGGGGCTATCGGAGTTGAAGGCAATTGAGACTTGAACACCCCCGTCACTACTGAGCTGGAGACTCCATTGCTGCAGAATCTGCGCCAGATCCGTGTCCGGCTCCGACGCGGCGAGGCGGAGCGTCGTCAAAGATCCGTGGGCGTTGTGTAGCTGCCTGTCCGCGATGCCGTCCACCCCCACGGACTGCATGATGGCGCCCATGACCAACATGCTCACGAGGAACGCGGTGGTGACGAGGAAGCCCGCCCTGCGCGGAGAGAACGAGGCGGGCGCCAACAGCGGCGGGGGCACCTTGGAGCCGTACGACACCATCCTGGCAGAAAAATGGTTTCTGGGAGACCTTCAAGAGACGTGTTTAGTGCTGGTAGATACTTTCTATTGTTTTGCTAAGCTTAGTTTGAGAGTTTGAGACCACTGCTACATTACTTGTACACATCAATGGGCTTTGGCAGCTCATGCGTGCTGGTTGGCCCGGGCATCGATGACTTCGAGCCATCGCTGGGTGGCCATTGTCCTCGGTGTGCTTTTCTCCGTGCGTCGTTGGCGCTTTTCGACGAACGCCCTGGCGGCTAGACGGCTTTCGGGGGACATGATATCGTCCCAAGCACGAGTCCGGCCGATGGTCTTTGTCGGGGGGTCGATGATCTCCATATCTAGTTGAGGAGGAGAGCGCCGTTCCGATTCGTGTCCAAAGTCGGTGTCGTCGATACAAATGATCTCTTTTGGCTGTGGCTTGTGAGGCGACGGGGAAATTGCAACCTGGTAACCTTTAGCGCTGCCTCTCTCGATCTGGTTGGGGTGGCTACGGTACGCTAGGGAATGGCGGACAGGCTTTTCGAACATTGTATAGTCGCTGTGATCAGGGTGTTGCGTTGGAGAAGGCTCGAGAGCCTCGTAGGCAAATTGATTGCTGTACTCGTGCCGATTTTTCCAGGTGTAGCGCTGGTTGTGGAAGTAGTCCTGGTGGTTGATCTTGTGGCCTGAGCTACAGAATCTAGTCGATCCCATCAACAAGCTCTTAGGCTCACGGTGGTGTCGAGCAAAGCCGTCGTTGAAGTTGTGTGAACAGTCGAAGTCTTGCTTCCGGTGTCCTCGCCTGGGCGGCGACTGCCTCGGGCTCAGCACGGCACGAATTGGACTTCTGACCATGGATCTACCCTTGGTGGGCACCGACGAATGCTCGGTGCGATGCCATGGAGAGACTGCAGGTGCACGGCTTTGGCTGGGTTGCCGGGTCAAGTATCCTCCTCGGGATGGTGCCTCGTAGCGTACTGGCTGCTCCTGCTCACGGACTCGGTGGTGACCGTGGTGGCGTCGGCGATGATCTCTCGGCTGCTGCTGCTGCTGCTCAAGACGAGAAGGTGGGTCGTACGCATCCGTATCACGATACTCTTCACGAGGGTAGCGAGAGTAATGGTGGTGGTTGTGACCCCCGTGACCGTCTTTGCTGGATCCATATGAAGCCGACGTCGGATAGTATCTGTCGTCCACAACGTAGGCTGAAGGATCGATGTGCGTGTGCAGGCGAGTGGGATAGGTCGCTGCACTGCTACGGCGAGCTGTGGGTCCACGCGAGTTGGCATCGGCAAGCACCTCACCTTCATCGTCGCCACGGCTCGAGATATCGTACGCGGCAACATCCACCCGCTGCCGGAGCAGTCGGTCTGAGTCACCCTCGTCCAAGTCGAAGTCCGGACGTCGGTACACCATCTTAGCCCGCAGCCGCTCTTGGATCAGGGCCTTGAGCGGAGTCGACATGGTACCCGTGCGCGCTGGGGTCGATCTAAAAACTGTGAATGGTGCTGACCGGGAGAAACGGAGAATGGAGCTTCGACTCGCCTCCGAGTCCTGCTGCATGCGCCTGGGTGCCAACCCTGCGACTGCACACGGCAACTATATAAAGCTCTGACACAGCCCAGCAGGGCCATTTTGAGCGGTGGTTATCGGCGACCAGAAACGTTTGGGGCCATAAAAAGCTGTGTCGAGCTAATTGTGGCTTGGGCTGTGGGCATTAGATATTAACTAACGCGGCACGGGGCTAGCAGACACTTGAGCTTGGGCTAATAAACTGACGGCTCGGTGACATTGGTTTCAAGTTCGTCTGATGCACCACAGCGTTCTCAGTCGTTTTGATGATTCCCTTTCGAACCAAAACGGTGTAATTCCGCTGCTCCAGGCTATTCCAGACTTAATTGTGGGACACTCAAGCGCAACAGCAAACAAACAATGCAAATTGGTAATTTGCATTATGAAAAAGGTTACGTGTGCACGCGAATATCAGCCGAAGTGACATACAGAGAGGAGAGGTGACGAGACTAACGTTAGTGCGCCTGGGTTCGTATCGATCTACAGTCACAACGATGGTTTTCTTTTGATTAGGATGGTGCACGAGTGAGATAGAATCGCCTCAGCCCTTGACTTCGGCTCATCACTGGCTTGCGTGCTCAGCCTGCTCAAAACTCCAAGGGACTCTGTCTCCCGCAGCTATTTGCTGCCTTGAAAGTGCGTCCCAGAGTGACCCGCGCGAGTCAGATAGTGCTCGTCACCGTTAGTAGAGAGATATACAGTCCTCGCAATAACCCCCTTCTCATGACGCGACAACGGGCTTTGACTTCAGCCATGGGCTAAGAGCGCTATTTAAAAATAGAAACACGTGAGCTAACTTTAGCCTGTCGTTCCAGCCAACTTCAACGTGCTTTGGTTTGGTGTCACTCCATCTCCCCCGTCTGAGTGACCGCGCCATCGCGCGTACGTGGCACTCCAGAGTCCAAGGATCATGGCGGCGGAGCTGCTGTCCGAGGCGGACGGCGCCTTCTACGCCTTCGCGGGCGTGATGCTGGCGCTGTACGTGGTGCCGGCCACGCTCTTCACGCTCTACCGCGCGGTGCGCGCGCCGCAGACGCTGCGCTCGCGCGGCTTCGCGCTGCACCTGGCGCTGCTGGCCGTCGCCGGCGGCCTCCTGTGGCGCTGCCTCGCGGCGCTGCAGAGCGTGGACACGTCGGGCGTGTTCGACCCGTACGAGATCCTGGGCGTGAGCGACTCGGCGACCTCGCGCCAGATCAAGAAGGCGTTCCGCGCGCTGGGGCGCCAGCTGCACCCGGACAAGAACCTGCACAACCCGCGCGCGGCCGCGCAGTTCGCGCGCGTCACCAAGGCCTACGAGGCGCTCACGGACCCGCAGAGCATGGCCAACTACCGCAAGTTCGGCCACCCCGACGGCCCGCAGTCCATGCTCATGAACGTCGCGTTCGCGTCGGCGTTCAGCGGCGCCAGCGGCAGCACCGGCTCGGTGTTTGTGCTGCTCTACTTCGGCGTCGTCTTCGCCGGCCTCGCGTACCTCGTGTACTGGCTGCAGAAGACGGCGGGGCGGCGCGACCGCACGCAGATCTCCCGCGCCACGCGCGACAGCTTCGTGGAGGCCTTGACGGAGAAGATGAGCGTGCACGACGTGGTGGAGCTGCTCCTCTCCTGCGACGAGATGGCCGGCCCCGCTGCCGGCATTCTGGACGAGGCCAAGAACGAGGCGCAGCTGCGCGCGAAAACACACGACAAGCTGGCCAAGAAGATGGAGGCGGCCAGGGCGCTGCCGAGCGAAGTCATCGGACGCATCCGCAAGCACCCGAACCCGGTCGCGCGTGAAAACATGCTCGCGCTATACCAGTACCTGCGTCGCGACAAGCTGCGAGGTGTGTCGCGTCCGTCGTGGGTGGACCAGCGGCTCCAGAAGGTGCTGCTCGAGCTGCCGTTCTTGGTGGACATCTTCGCGACGATGGCTGCTGAGCAGTTGGTGAAGCGCGCCTACCCTGCCATCCCGCTGCTGCGTGCACTCTCGCTGCTGTCTAGCATTACCCAGGGAAGTTTTGTGCCCGACGAAGTGGCTCTGCGTGATCAAAGTGAACGCATCGCTGAGGTTGATGGAAAGCTCCCGAAGTTGCACCTCGAAGGCACAACGCTTGCTGTCCTTGACGAGGCCAACATCCAGCCCGGAGACTGGCTCACCCTACAGACTACGCTGCAACGCCAGCATCTCGAAGCTGGCAAGACGGCGCCGCTCGCTGCTACTTTCTTCGACCATGTCGACCCGAAGAGCCCGTTCCGCAAGGAGCACGTGTGGTTCCTTGTCATGGACAAGGGGACTGGTCGCTTGTATGCGGCTTGGAAGGTAAGCGTCTTAAAGTGCGGTCATCTCCATTTGGCGCTCTTGTGTCTAATAGCGTTTCTGTTGTGCATGCTACAGTGCGTGGACTTATCACAGCAGGTGGCTCAGAACGCGGGCTTTTTGGGACCGGAAGTTCCAGGTCCGTGCATTGCTCGATATGCTTTATCGTCCTCGTGTTTGCCCTAACTTGCTTCCTTTTGTTCGATCTTTCGCAGGCAAGTACGAGTTCGAAGTGCGCGTGGTGTGTCCGGCGTACCTGGACGTTCACGCCAAGACCATTCTGCCGGTCGTCGTGGAAAGCCGCTAAGCTTTGGACTCGGCGTGCATAGAGAAAGCTAAAACATGAGCGTCCTCAAGGACACTTGACCTGCATCGCTTCACTTGGTTTCACTATCGCTGCTTCCCCTATTCGCCCGTTTGGTGTGCGGTCCACAACGATACAGTGACTTGAGCCCATGGAGGTCATGCTGCTGCTCGGCCGACGCTCTGCGCGCCGCAGCGCCACCGTCCGCCGCGCCTCAAGATCTTCTCCACTCACAGCTCCAGCACTGGCGGCCTGCTACTCAACCTCTGGACGCGACGGTGGGCAGCTCCCGCGGGTCGTCTCGGAGCAGACGCTGTTCGAGAATCCGTGGATCCGCCTCAAGCGCATTCTGTTCCTGGACGCCAAAGGCACTGAGCGCCACTGGACGGGGCTGGAGCGCACGACCTCGTACCCGAAGCCTCTCACTTCTGCTGCTGCAGGCTTTGCTGAGACTCCAGTAGCCCGACAACAGGATCAGCAGGAGGTCTGCGACGCGGTGGTGGTGTTCCCCTTCCTGACCAAGCGTGGAGCTCCGACGCGCGTCGTGCTCATCCGCCAGTTCCGCCCGCCAGTTGGCCAGTGGGTACTGGAGCTGCCTGCCGGACTCATTGACGCTCAGGAAGCGCCGGAAGTGGCTGCAATGCGGGAGCTCAAGGAGGAGACGGGCTACGTCGGCTCGCGCGTGCTGCACATGGGCCCGCCGATGGTCAACGACCAAGGCGTCACCAACGGGAAATGCAGACTTTTGCTGGTGGAAGTGCAGGAAGAAGAGCAACGATCTCCGGTGCAGCAGCAGCTGGAGCCCGACGAAATCATCCAGGTCGTGCATGCACCACTGGAAGGGCTGGTGGACTGGCTGGAAGCCCGCAAACTCCAGGAAAACGATGCGATTGATGCTAGGTTGTACTCATACGCTCTTGGGCTGCACGCATTGCCACCCGGTATTGGAAGTCTATAGGCTTTATTAGCTCCCACTCGTTCAATAGATAGATAGTCATTCATGCTTCGTCCTCTAGTTGTCGTTCTAGCGCTGTAGCGTCGCCGTTTTAGCTGATAACACAGCCATCGTTGCCTTTGCCTCTTTCGCTTTTCTCGTCGGCACCCGCCTGCTCTTCCTCATGCCTCTTCAGTCTCGCTTCGCGTCGTAAGAAGTACCCGGACGTGCGGTTTAATTTGAAATGGCGTTGGCGACGCCGGATGCGCTCGCGCTGCTGTTCGAGCTTCTCTTCCACAACGTTCATACCGTAATACCGTGGTGGCATGCCGTTGCGCCGAGCGGCTTCAGGGCCGTAATGGTGAGCGAGCCAGACTTCCTCATTGATTCCATACAGAGGACGCGCCCGAAGGTCCGGCGCGCCACCCGTAGCAGCGTACGGGTGCTGTGTCATTCCGGACGTGTCGTACGAGCGGAAGCTCTCAACTGGGCGGGAAGCATCGTACTCCCGTCGCCTCTGAGGGTCCGACAGCACCGAATGGGCCTCGCTCACGTGCTTGAAGCGCTCCGCCTTGGTCTCGTCATTGCCGGTCACGTCTGGATGCAGAGATTTGGCTGCAGTACCGACATCGGTTAGATGGAGCACGAAGGAGCTGAAACTGAGTTCACGCACGCACCGAGCCGGAAGTACGCGGCTTTGATCTCCTTGACCGATGCAGATCTGAGTCACGTGCACGTGGTGAGTGACAAGGGCCGAGCGATGCCAACAGGGACGAGGGCGATACCTGGCGACGTTCAGCACGCGATAATAGTCGATCGACGCCATGCCAGTTGGGGAGTGTGGGGTTGGCCAATGGGAGCCCGGAAAACGCACGAGGAATTGGCCTGTGAGACTTGATGCACCAGGGTGAATGATGCGAGTAGCTCATGTAAGGAAGGGCCTTTTCGACTACAGTATTATACCACAGGTACAGTACATGCATCTATTTCCTCGCTACTCGGGTATTTCTCTAGTATAGTCTCGTCGTGAGCGGCGTATGCGTTGGCATAGCCAACGCATAGGCTATGGGAGATGTCGATAGCAAAACCTTGGCAGCCGGCCATCGAATTCGTGCGAATTGGTGCAGTGAACGGGATCAAACCTCGTATCGCAGAGCCTTTGTGGCATCAACACCGTCAAGGTCATGTGATCAGCTCCATTGACAACGGCTTTCCGGTGGTTGTCGTATATGCTGCTCAGCTTGTTGATGAAGGCACAAATGCTGAATCTTGCTGATGCGCTCAGGCACCCACTTGGTCAAGTAGTGCCTGTGCGAAAAGCGCCAGCGGTGATGTCGCGCACGATCAGCGACTCTGCAGTGCACGCAGAGTCGAGGCGAGGAGCTCGAGCTAGGGGCGGCGAGGAGGTCGTTTCGCGTCGCTTCAACTTGGGAGCCGACAACTCACTCAAAGGGACTGGAGCGACATGGCGCCCACGGTCTCCAGCAGCGGCGTGGACGTTTGGGCCGACCTGCTCATCGCGTGCCTCGTGGTGTTCGTGGTACTGGCACCGGCCTTCTTCTTCCGAGTGCCGGAGGACACCGAGGCGGCGGCGCCCCCCAAGGCCTCCACGCCCACCCGAGCCTCCATCTACTATCACAGCCGCGGCGGCGACACGCGCGCAATGGCCTATCGACGACGAGCGAAGGCTCAGCCGCAAATGAGCGAGATCCGCGTGCCGAACACCACCAAGAAGCGCCCAAGCAGCAGCACCGACGCGCCGTCGCCGACCCGCCAGAAGAAGGCTATGAGCCCATGAGCCCAGGATGGTGTGCACGTGGTGTAAAGCCGATGTGGTAACCCTCCGCACATCACAACCACACAAACCTTCGAGACAGAACTACCTTATATGACAAACATTCGGTCTCAAAGCACACCAGTTTTAACAGATCATAACGGGGAAATAAGCTGTTTATTTTCAAAATCGTTGCATCTAACTTTGGCAGGGTATAAGGTGTCAGCAGTAACGCAGCCATCATCCATCAACCGCCGCAACCAAACGAAGCAGAACTCAAGTTGACCCTGGGATGGCGAGCGGTAGCGGCAAGGCCGAGGACAAGCGCGGCGCGTCCACCACGGAGGCGGCCTTCGCGGGCGCCGTGTCTGGAGGTGCGCACCACCTGCAGTCGATTTGCTTGTCTTTTATGCGCTGCTTGTGACGCGTCCTGCGTGGGTTTGCTCGCGTTCTTGCTTCCAGGCGCCACGCGGTTACTGGCCGCACCGCTGGACCTCATCAAGATCCGCTTCCAGGTGCAGCCCGCACCCATCGCCAACGGCCACGCTGAGGCCAAGTACGCAGGTCTGCTGCAGGCTGTGCGCAGCATCTACGCCGAGGAAGGACTGCGCAGCTTCTGGAGGGGCAACCTGGCCGCCTCGGGACTCTGGGTCGGCTACTCGGCGCTGCAGTTTGGCAGCTACCGCGTGCTAACCCGGTGCTGGGAGCGCGACGGAGATAGCGCAGCAGTGGCTGCTGTTCCATCGGCGGTGGTCAGCGCTGCCAATGGCGCGGTGGCAGGTGTCACTGCGACTGTTGTCACGTACCCGCTGGACCTCTTCCGGACGGCGTTTGCCGGCCAGGGAATGCCCAAGAGATTCCCAACCATGCACAGCTTGGCGATGCACATGTGGACGACCCAGGGCGTGCGGGGTTTCTATAGTGGACTGGGTGCTACGATATTCCAGATTGCGCCGTACATGGGCTTGAGCTTTGGTATCTACTCGTCATTGAACGAGGTGGCGGTGAAGTATCGCAATGAGCAGGAGGATGGGGATCCAGACGCGTGGATGTCGCTGTCGAAAGCTCTCTCGTATGTTGGAAGTGGTGCCGTCGCTGGACTGGTCTCGAAGCTGGCGGTGTATCCGTTGGATACAGTCAAGAAACGCATGCAGATGCGTCACGTGCCGCGTTGTCAAACGTACGGTGTAATTCCAGTGTACTCCTCTAGCTGGGCGTGCTTTTTCGACGTGCTGCGAAATGAAGGCATTCGCGGGCTGTACAAGGGCACAGTACCAAGTCTACTCAAGTCTGTCGTTGCCGCGAGTTCCACGTTTGCAACGTACGAGCTAACTCTTGAGGTGCTGCGGCACCTGTCCATCAGCGGCGATCGAGAGGAGTGGGGCGAACTGAAAACACTCGATAGAGAGTGATACGACGAGTATTTATCCTGAGGTTGAAAGGAGACGCCGTGCCTTCATGAATCGGTCTATAGCATAGTGAATCATAGTGTTTTTTTGCATTTTGTGTTGGTGTTTGCTCTGATTGCCAGATTCATGTTCAGTTAAGGAAACATCAGCCACACACTTTGATGGATGACAACGGTAGGGAGGATATCGATCGTCGAGCACCCCGGCAGAAAAAAGACAATAGCAACAACAGCATCAAGACAAAGCACAGCAATTTGCGTTGCAGCGAAAATGACTGTCGTTAAATAAGCATGTATCAAAATATCGCATCCGATCAGCAAAGCAAGCAAAGGAATATAATAGAACGGAGTGCGGTCAGGACGTTGACATGGGTGAAGAAGATGGCGAGGGAGGAGCCCCGGTCGTGACGGACTGCGCAGCAGCACCTGGTCCTTGGTGGTTCTGATAGAAGTCTTCTAGAAAATGTAAGCGTTGTGCATTGCTTACCAGTCTCTCCATGGACATCTGCACGAATAGATACGATCACAATGTTAGTGCTAACATCAAACTGCAGCAAGGCAAAAGCGAGAGACTTACGGTTTTGACATCGTCGAGCACGAATCGGCGAATGGCTTCGGTGTCACTCAGCATAAATACTGCCGCGCCTGATGATGTACCCCCGGCTGGCGCAGCTGCCTTGTTCCCACGGAAACTACTACTATTACTTCGGCTGAGGCTGCTTCGATTGCCATCCAGCGAGTTCTTCCGAGACAGCGATTGTCGAGGCGAGTCCGTCTTGTTTGTTATGCCGCTCATAGAACCGGAGCGCTTGCGATGATGCTCGACCGTCTGAATGTTGCGGGCCACAAAGTCTATGGAGGTTGATCGCTTACGAGCATCTTGGACAAGCGGGGTCGTTGTTGATGTTCCCACCACTTTGCGCTGGAAGTTCCAGAGACTGCTTTGACGGTTCGACGAAACGTTGTCGCCAGTGATGCACGCATGAGCCGAAGATGTGCGTTGCATCTTGTGGCGAGTATCTTGTCGAGGTCTTTCCGAAACCCCACCCGACGAAGCGAGCCGAGCCGACGCAGGGAGTGACTGGCTGAAGTCGACGCGCTGCGTCGGCTGCAATTGCTGCTGCTGCTTAAGCCGCCGTCTGGATTCCGCCGCCACCGCGTCGTTGTTGTGCTGGAAGGCGAGCTCCAGCTGGTTGACGCGATCCTGCAGAGCATCCTTCCAGTTTTCCTCTTCGTCGTCGTCATCTGCCCACTCCTCCATGGACTTGCGTTGCTGCAATCGATCCGCACAGGCGGCACACATCACGTCAGCGCAAAGCTAGTTCCTACCCTCAGCACCAGGCGGTTAGGAGCCTCAAAGGGTCCGCATCCACGTACAGCGAACTGGAGCCCCGGCAGGCCGTTGTTGTCGTTGTCGGGGGCGTCTCCGTCCAGCGGCAGCTCGTCGCTCCACATGGCGTCGTCGTCGTCGTCCATGGCCACCACCGCAGCTCCGGCGCCCGACGCGCCGCTGTCGCTCTGCTCCAGCTCCAGCTTGAGCGTCTCGTTGTGCCGCTGCTGCCGCTCGCCGAAGATGGAGCGGAACGTGCGGTTGGCGCCGGCCTCTCCAGTCATGGCGATGTCGGCCATCCACGGCTTTCTCTCTCTGCGATTGGGCGGGGGGGGGGGGGACGAGAGAAAGGAAGACGCCGGTCTAGAAGCGCGGCATGCCTGTCAGGCCCCGCGTCCGTCTGTCTGCTCTGCTCTGCGCGCGGGCGGGCCGGCGGAGGCAGCGGCGGCGATCGCTTCTCGCGGGCTCGGGGCTTCGGTGGAAATGGCCGCAACGGCCCCCCTGGGCGTGGAGACGGCATTTTGACCAATGGGAGAACGGATGAATTTTGGCGAATCAGCGCGGGCCGCGGTTTTCAAGCAGCGAAATCAACGCAGTGCGGAGCCTCGTCATCCGGCGCTGCGGCAAGGATGGTGAGTGCCGTGGCCCTGCTGCTCTATGCGTCCAGCGGCTGTCCACGTCGAAGATGGCGGCAGCATTGGCCCTCCCGAACGCGCTGCGAAAAAAATAAAATAATTGGAGCTGGGCACCGACCGCTTCCACCGGGCACAAATGGTTGGCTGCCGTCGCTCAGTGGACTAAGATACCTCGGTGATCTGGGCGGGCTGGCGGTGTCTTTTGCCTGTGGGCGATTTCGTCTTGAGACAGCGTCACTCTGAAACGATGTGCGGAGCGCTGCACTTGCCTGGACAAACCAGGCCACGAGTCGTGGCCTGGCGCTGACGTGACTCGCGGATTGGTAATGGCTGGAGCTGGACTCGCTGTTCACGTGACAGTGGCTATAGAGCACTCAGGGCTTAGCTGGCAGCACTGACACTCGTGCTTCATCCACACCTCTCCTCTACGGCATCTCGCGAAATTGGCGTCGCGAATGAGTGTAGCCATCTGTTGCTGCGAGACATCATGCCACGAATGTACCAGCAGCCTCTTGAACTTCAACTGCAGGCGTGAACATGCGCATCATCTCGTTGTTGCGACTAAGCCGCGGTCGTTTCGCTTTGTGTACAGCACACCAGTCCATTAAAAGATCGGCCTGGGCGCGAGGAGACGCATAACCGCTCGCGCTCTCCATTCTCGTCCCTCGCTACCGAAGTCCCGCCGCCGAGCTGCGCTCTGATCTCCTGCGCTCTGATCTCCGACGCTACCTGCCCGCCCACACTCGCCCTATCGCACCCCAAGACGCACAAGAGAGAGAGAGAAGGAGAGCATGTCCCGTCAGAGATACACACCCGAAGACGTCCTCGAGCTGGATGCACCCACAGACTGTACGCCGTCGTGTCACCTGCCTTGTGCGCATGATAACGCCTTAGCCTAACTGAATTCCATTGTGTGACTCGGTTGTCATTGCCGACAGCCTTCCTGTGTCCACTGAGCGCCAACAAATATGGCATCGAGTTCCTGCACTTCTCCATCTCGGACTTCGAGTCCAAGCGCAAAATCTTTGAGATCGGCAAGGACCGGCCCGGCAAGGCCGTGCCAAAGATGGACATCTCGCACGCGCGCGGGGAGGGCGCGTATCGCACGATCCGCTACGAGTTTTCGGAGGACGTGCTGCGACTGCCGGCGATCGCCACGGAGCTCGAGTTCTCCGTCGGCCCCCACGAAGTGCACAACCTGCGCATGATCGAGCGCCACTACTTTCGTGACGAGATCGTGAAGAGCTACGACTTCAACTTTGGTTTTTGCATCCCTTCCAGTGTGAACACGTGGGAGGCCATCTATGCTATGCCGCCACTGGACGACGAGCTCATCAGCGACATGGTGGCACAGCCCTACGCCACGGTCTCCGACAGCTTCTACTTCGTAGGCGACGAACTTATCATGCACAACAAGGCCGAGTACAAGTACATCCCAGAAGACAGGGCGCAAGCGAAAAAGTCGTACTACAACAGTGACGAAGAGGACGACGCCAAAAGCGGCGCAAAGGGCAGCAGTCGTGCCGACGAGAAGGGGTCCGGTGCCAAGGGATCCGGGGGCGCCAAGTGGTCGAAGGAGGACGATTACGACTAACTTATATTGCTGCAATCCCCTCGCTCCGCCTCGTTGCTCGCACCGTTCCCTGTTGCGACACTGCATGCCACCACATTATCCTTTGTTGCGATTCGAGTTTGAAGGAGTGGCTACGCAGGACGCAGCGGCACGAGCACTTGCTGACTTTCACTCGAGTTGCATCGATGTAGACCCACACACCTTGCGCTCACCGACAAATAAACTCAACGATAAACATTTTCTGGCGGATGCAGCAAGGATGTCAGATCACCACCCTACATATTCACTTCAACGTGGTCTGTACAGATCCGTGTATCATATGTCCGTAAATGTGTCAGCAGCTTATAACGCTTCCCGCCAAAAAAAAAAAAACATCATCGGTCACTTTTGCCTTTAGTATGAAGCGCGGGGCGGACGCGATGGACGCTGGCGCAGCGCGGGGCGAGCGCGACGACCCTCGCAGCTGGAGGCGGCCGGACCACAAGCGCGCGCGCCTCGTGGAGCAAGCGCGAGCTGGCAGCGGCAAGTTCGGCGCGAGCGGCGCGACGGTGCGCACGCTGGCGGACGAGAAGGAGACGGACCCGCACCGCTTGGCGCAGCGCCAGAAGCAGATCGACTACGGCAAGAACACGATTGGCTACGACCGCTACTGCGCACAGGTGCCGCGGCACCAGCGGCGGCCCGGGAAGCACCCGATGACGCCGGACAAGACCAAGCGCATGGGCAAGAAGGTGTTCGACGGGATCGTGCGCAAGTGGAGGCAAGCGCTGCACACGTACGACCCGCCCGAGCTGGCGGAGGCGCTCAAGACGGCGGAGACCGAGAGTGCTGGGGTAGGATCACGCTCTGATGCGGGAGGTGCAGACACTCCGGCTGGGAAGTCGGAGCAGGACGCGGCGCCGACCTCTGGCTCGACATCAACAGAGTCAGACGTCAAGAAGGATGAGAGTGCAGGGCCCACTAGCAGTGGCGCTACTCCCCCCAGTCGCTCCATTTACGAGAACTTCGACGAGGACAATTTCGACGACGAAGACACGGACGACGACCTGCTGTAGCCTTTAGACGACGTTGCTGCGAGCAGGAGAGAGCGGTCCGTTCAATACTAGTAGTAAATTGATTGCAAGTTGGTGGTGGTGCTCGCTGACTCAGCCCTGAGATGCCAGAAACTGCCGCCGTAGTGCCAGAGCCTCGAGGAACAGGTCGATGTCCAAGCTGTCCACGTTGCGCCCCACTCGAGCCACCAGTCGGACTTGAGGCTGTCCTCCCTGATGAAATGCATCCAGAGCTTCATCAGTGCCTGCATCAATTGTGCGCAACCTCGTTAAACTGCCGTTCTACCTGGTTGCTGGAGTACGTCTCGCCTAGAAATTGGTACATGGAGCCGATCTGCAGGCGCAGGTTGCCCAGCGCCATCCTCTGCGTCTCCACCGTCATGGACACGCCCTGGAACGACACCGTGGCCAGCTTGCGCTGTGCATCATACGTCTCCAGCCTTCCGGTGATGCGCACGGAGCGGTTCTGCAGCTGCGGGTCCGCCATCACCTCGGCGATCTGGCAGATCTCGCAGCACCCGGGCGGCGCCACCATGCCGCCGCGGAACTATTATACAGTAATACGTAAATAAGCTGTTGCTTCTGGCTCAGCGGCGCCCGGGCAACCCGTGCGCAGAAGATGCACGGGACTCCGACGCGCCCAGCTGCTTTCGTTACGGTGATTCGGGTGGGCCACACGAGCGCCGTGTCACCCTTGGCTCCAGTCAATAGGCGACCGAAAGGCAGCAGAGTCAGAGCAGGAAGCGACGCGCAGCACGGAGACGATGGCCACGCCCGCCGCCACGACGCCCAGCAGCAAACCCGCCGCCCCCAAGGCCGCCGAGCCGCCGCGCGGCCGCCCCGTGAGCGGACGCGTGTGGAAGAAGGTGCAGAAGACGCGCTTCTCGTCGCAGGGCTTCAAGGGCACCAAGGTGCTGAGCACCACGTGGGAGGAGAAGATGCTCAAGCGCTCCAAGCTCAAGGAGCTCAAGGAGCTGCAGAGCGAGATCAAGGCGCGGCGACAGGCCGAGCGCGACGCCAAGCGCCAGGCGCGCGAGGAGAAGGAGAAGCGCCGGAAGGAGAACGAGCTCAAGTCGGCCTCCGTCCAAGTGGTGCGTAGGCTGCTGCTGGTTCTGTTGCTGCCACGGGCGTTGCAGACGCGGCTGCGGGCGGGTGCTGACGCGGCGCGGGTGGTGCTGGTGCTTTTCTGTGTAGATCTCGCGCACGCACAGGCTCAAGACGATGAGCAAGAAGCAACTGCGCAACATCAAGAAGACGATCGTGAACAAGCAGGGCGTGGTCGAGTACGTTCCCGTCTACTCCAAGTAGAAGGGACAGGGCCACTAGAGTTTTGCGTCAGGTGCTGGGTCCGCGGCGTGGGTCTTCTGCAACAGGGCGGGGTGTACACAATGCAGACGCAGATTGTTATATTGAAAACTATCTTTTTGACACGCAACGCTTCGAGGTCGCTTCATCGCTTCTGGCGGCACTCATCTGTCAGGGGCTGCGAGTACGTCTTCGTTTTCTGCTCATATTCTTTGAGCACAGCACATCGAGGGCTGCCTCTACTCCCCACGCAGCGTAGCCCCATTTGGCCTGGCGAAAACCTTGTAAAACTTCAATTGCCCCCGCATTCGTAATTACTCGCTTATTCTCCTCGTCAAACTTAGCTAGGCAAGCTAATGCATGTGCTGCTTCGTTCATTAGATCGTCATCACCCACAGTTCGTAAAATATCGACGATGGGTACGACAGCTTTCCTGAGTATTTCGGCTTTGGTACATGCCAGACTGCACAAGACCTTAGTCCCATTCAGTTGTTGCAGACCAGTTCCTGTGCTCAGAAGAGGAATTATGGCATGAACAGCTCCCTCGTTTACCATCACTTCCCGATTTGCATCGTTTTCAGCAAGCCCGAGCAAAGCGCACGCAGCGTTTTCTTTCTGGCTCCCCACTCCTATTTGCAGAAGTTTTACCTGATCTGCAATAACTCCAGAGATCGATAGGCTTGATTGCTTATGCGTGCAAATACGAGCCAAAGTTCGACCAGCCTTTGCTTTATTCCAGCCAGCTCCTGACCGAAGAAGCTCCAAAAGAGGTTCAATCCCGCCATCTTTTACAATAGCCGCACTGATATATCTGCTTATGGCAAGATTTCCTAGTGCAATCGCGCTACTTTCTTGCTGTCCGAAAGTACCCGCCAAAAGCTCAATCAGTGGTAAAACGGCTTTAGCGTTCACAATCTTCACACAGACCGAATCGCTGATTGTGGCAAAATTTGCCAGTATTCCTGCTGCAATATCTTTTTGTTCATCGGTGCCGCTCCGTAATAGTCTCACAAAGTCGGCAATGATTTTTTCCTTTATCATTGAAAGACAGCAAGCATCATCGAACGCGAGTCTTCCCAAGGCAATTACTGCGTGATTCATTTGCTTTTCAGATCCAGACCTCATAGTCATGATAAGTGCAGGCGTTACTTCCACAAAGTCTTCTAAGCGATCGTCACTTTTACTCAAAGCTGCTAAGGCAAACACAGCAAAGTGCGCCCCTATCACTGTATCACCCCTTAGCAAATCTGCCAGCAGCGGAATCGCTCCAGTCTCTACTATTCCTGTAATCGCGTCGTCGTCATCTTTGCTTAATAGGCGGCCTAGCACATACGCCGCTAGCCCTTTTTGTTGGTTTGTGCCAAGTTATAGAAACTTAATCAATACCGAAACCATCCCCGCCCTCTTTATCGTGAGGATTCTATCAATATTGTCGGCCATGCTTCCTAACGCATTCATCACCCAGACCGCTAAAGTTTCAGGCCCGTCTTGTAGCAACTTTATTAGATCCCCTAGCACTCCAGCACTATGCAAGTTTTCGTTTCCGTCCGCATCCAAACTACCAAAGACTTGAATTTGTCCATTTCACCACCATGCTGTAAATTGTTCACTGTGGATGTTATTAGACTTGTTGGATTGGTATGAACAAAGGTTTGCATTTTTTCGAACTCGTCCTCTGAAAAACCAGAGTCCAACTCCACTATCCAACTGATACATTCCAGAGCGCATTGCCATATGAAGTCGCTTATGCCACGGTTTGCCAACTCCACAAGTTTCACCATTCCATTCTCCATAGAAATCAGCTTTCGCTGGGAATCATCAAGGCAATGTTGAGCGAGAAGCATTAGTGCTTCCTCCTGTTTATTGTGGTTTGCTGATCCCAGTAAGCTGATAAGACTGGGAACGCTGGTGAATGTTGCTAATAGCAGTGGTGGCTCACTTTGATGCGTACGTATAGTAGGATGAGTATCGTATGTGGCTGAATCGACGGGTTGTTCTCCGAGCTTAGTTCCACACTGCGAACAGAATCGAAAATCGACCAGCACCACTGCAGAACAAGCACCACAATATTTTTTCCCGGCATCCACTTTCAGCACCTCATCATCAGCGAGCGATTTAAACTTGACGAGTACGTCGTGTAAGGAAGGCCGTTTGCTTGGATTAGAGTTTGTCATAGACACAACCAGGTCCCACACGTCAGCAGACATTTCGTCCGGTTGATGCGGAATAATACCTTTCCTCACATTATCACGGACATCATCATCACTCAGAAACACAAACGGGGGCTCACCAATTGCGGCCTCGATCATGCACATACCAACGAGTACACATCCGACGCGAAAATGGGCTGGCCTGCCAAGCACTCAGGAGCACACCATCTCAAAGTCCCTGATACCCTCGGCCGTGACAAATATGATCGCACGGTACTCAGCCCGAAATCTGAAAGTTTTGCTTGTCCACCTGCACCGATGAGGATGTTGTTTAGCTTGAGATTGCCATGTACCACGCCTTTCTGGTGCATGTAGTCGAGTCCCAGAGCTGCTTGGTACATTATTCGCCACAAGCTCTGTTTGTTAGCCTCGCATCGAATCAAAAACACCGCAACATTTCCTCCCGCGGCGTCTTCGCACATAAGAAACGGTGGTGAGCTAACATGTGAGGCACCGAACATCTTTATGATGTGTGGATGGCTTAGTTGATTAAGAATATTCAATTCTGTCTCAAGCTTGGGCCTCATCCGTTCATCGATGATCATATCCTCACAAAAGAGGTGCTTGACAACAACATTTGTTCCAGCCCCCCATACTCCTCGATGCACTGACCCAAACGATCCTCGTGAGAATGGCTTGATATCAAATGTCAACTCATATGACGGAATGAACCGTGGCGGCAGTTCACTGATTGTTGCCTGCGACTCTGTCGCAATTGCCGCCGCCATCAGCGTGATGCACTCCAAGATCTCGTGATCATGTCGAGCTGCTCGATGTTGCGCTTCAAATTTGAGCGTCAGCGCCGCGTTGAGAAGGGCTCGAGTGCTCACTAGATCGCGAAGCACTACCGCATTGTCCTTGGCGGAGGCAAGCAGTACATTCTTGTGCATGCGGATGTCATGTTCCCATTGCTCAGCCCAGTTAACCGTGACGACGCCGAGCTCCTCAAACAGCCCCGCGATACCGTCGCTGATTAGCTGCATCTCGTGTTTTATCTTATCATATTTCACAACGCGGAATACGAGTTCTGCACCTCGATAGTGCTCCAGGAGGTTCAGGAACCTACGTACAATAGTCACGAACTTGTCGAGCAAGTCTTCCTGCAGAAGTTGTCCGTTCTCCTCCATCGTCTGCAGCTCGTCCAGTATGCCCTTCAGTCGAGCATGGAGACGTCTGCATACGATTTTTCCCTCCTCCATCTCATCGCTGAGCTGCAACACCGTAGAGAGAACGTCGCCCAACGGCCCTGCACCGGGGACGGCACGGTTGATCACCGACGTTGCTGTCATGACCGTTAGAACACGAATGTAGTGTCTTTGGAAAGTACGTTTGTAGCTATGTCGTGGTATTCCAGAAAGTTGGCAGGAATTCACAACACTAAGTGATACTTGAAGTGCTACAACTTTGTGCATTGTGCGGTGAAGCAGACAGAGATGCTCATGCTGCAGTGGTAAAGTCTAGCAGCCATCGTGCCACATTCTCGTGTCCTCGAGCCGTCGCGGTTGCAGCTAGCGCCACTCGAGACCGGCCGTTCTTGGACACCATGCCGTTCGAGAAGAGGAACTGTAGCACCTCCAGGCGGCCGTACCACACGGCGTTCTCTTCGGCAGGGCCATCCAGGATGCGCTGCGAGTACAGAATGCGCTCCCTCCTGGCCCGCAGTAAGCTGGGAGTGTCCGCCACGCGCATCTCTGCTTCTGCCCGTTGGCGCGCCGCTGCGATTTCCCTCGTCGTGTCAGCACTGACGTTGACGGAGCAGTACTTGGCCAGCACCTTGACCACTTCGAGGTGGCCCCAACGGACAGCAGACGCGAAGGCGCGGCGTCGATTTCCCACCGCGACGTTCTCATCTAACCATTGCACGACATCAGCGTGCCCGTTAACCGCGGCGCAATGCAGCGCCGACGCTGTGCAGCCTTCGTGGCGGTTTGCGTGCAGCCACTGCAGCACGTCGAGGTGGCCGTTCATGGCCGCTCCGTCCATCGCGCCGGTGGTGCAACCTTCGGTTCTGTGGGTGTGCAGCCACTGCACGATCTCCAAGCTCCCTTTGCGCGCGGCGTTGTCCATCGCGTAGGGCGTGCAGCCCTCAGTCCGGTTGTCCGCGAGCCACTGCAGCATGGGCAGGTCCAGCGCCTCCGCCGCGCAGTCCATCACGTGGGGGGACCCGGGCGCCGACGAGTGCTCGTGCAGCCAGCGCACAATGCCGAAGTGGCCTTCGATCGCCGCCACGACCATCATCTTGGTCGTCCAGCGGAAGCACGCGAGCTGCTCGTGGCTCCGCGCCCACTGCAAGACGTCCAGGTGGCCGTGCCTCGACGCGCGCACCATGGCGTCCGTGACGTCCCAGCGGCGCGGCGCGTAGTGCGTCACGAGCCACCGGAAGACCGCCAGATGCCCCTCCTCGGCCGCCTCGGCCGCCGCCGCCGTGAAGGACGCGCGCCGCGCCAAGTCGGACGGCGGCGGGTCCACAGCCGCCGCGCGCCGCTGGTCGTGCGCGGCCACGCGCTGCACGAGGCGCAGGTCGCCGATGGCGCTCGCGTCCTCGAGGCTCCAGAGCGCCGCGTAGTCTAGCAGCGCGCTGACCTGCTCCGCCACGTGCGGGATGGCCAGCAGCGCCGGGAACGCCGCGTGCACCGCGGCCGAGACGCCCGGCAGCGGCGCCAAGTCCGCCGCCATGCTCAGCTCCTAGAGACTCCTGGAGACTCCTGGAGACTCCTAGAGACTCCTAGAGACTCCTGGAGACTCCTAGAGACTCCAAGACTCTAGGACCAAGAGCCTCCTCGAGACTCTTAAGAGACCCTAGAGACTCCTAGAGACTCGGCCAATGGGATGGGAGAGAGCCGCGGCGGGTGTAGCCATCTGCTGCAGCTTCAACTTGCTGCTGTGCATGTTTGCCACGTTCCTGTAGAGAGAGGCCTTCGACTTCGACTTTGACCTGTCGGTCGGATGGTCTGCTGGCGTGTGGTCTGTTGGTCGCCGGTGCAACGCTGTGCTACCTGCCAGTGCAGAGCGAATTCCTGTCGTCGCGGCCGGTTTGCGGACTGACCCCACACCCACCCGGTGTTACCTGCTCGCTGTCGACGTTACGGGCAGTTCCGGCCTGTGCCAATGAGTTCATGTCGCGCTGGGGGGATCATTCTTGCAGTCGACGAGACGAGCCAACACTGCGTGATGGGGAACGCGAACAAGCCCATGCGAGACGTCTCAGCGGAGCGCCAGCTTGTCCCGGAGCAGGACGTCAACGCAACCGACGCGTACGGCTACACATTGCTGCTATTTGCAGCTCGAGACGGGGACGCCAAGGCGGCGCGCTTTCTGCTCGAGCACCACGCCGCGGTGGACACCCGCAACGGCTACGGCGCGACAGCCCTCCACTTCGCCGCCTTGTGGGGGCAGCTCGAGGTCGCGCGTCTGTTGCTGGAGCACGGCGCGTCCGTGAACGCGTTAGACAGCTCCGGCAAGACGCCGCTGCTTCGGGCGGCCGCGAATGGGGACGCCAAGCTCGTGCGCCTGCTCCTCAAGAACGGCGCCGACGTGAGGATCCGAGACACCTTCGGGTGGAAAGCAGAGCGTCTCGCGGCGAGCGCGGGGCATTACAAGGTCCTCGAGACCCTCCGACGCCACGAGATGCGGCGCTCGCGCTCGCCCGACGCCATGCGCTGGTCCAGCAACGTGCTGTCGGCTATCACCCAGCGGTTTTCGAGCGGCGGCAGCCCCGACAGCAAGAAACCTCAAGTGGACGCCCCGTTCCCGACATTTGTGGACCAGCCCAGCAGCCAGTACTGCCCCAACGCGCTCAAGCCGCTTCGACCGTCCATGAGACCCGATGAAGGCTCCAAAATAACCTAATAGACCATAATTGAATTGGACCATTCAATTAATGTCATAATTAATTGAATATACATGTATACTAAATATACTGTACATGTAGAACATTGCGAAACGCACCTCCTCTGGGTTGTCATCTCCCTCGATAGGAATACTCGGCTCGGAGAAGATCACTTCGGGCGCGCCCCTACACCCGCCGAGAGCTCGTCGCATCATGGGGAACGCCGGGGCCAAGGCCGCCAAGGGCAGCAAGGACGAGTTCACGTTCGACGAGGCCGACGGTGCGCAGCAGCTGGCGACGAGGCGCGCGGGCCCCGCGCTCTAACGCTGCGCTCGCTTGTGCGCAGATGAGGCGTTCACGGAAGCGCTGCGCGTGAACCTGCAGCGGCTGATCGTGTACGCGCGCTCGGCGGACACGGCGCTGCAGCGAGAGGTGGCCGAGAAACTGGCCAACGAGGCCGTGAAGCGTGCGTGGCGTCTCTGCTGCCGCTCTGCGCGCTGGCTGGCTGACTGTGGGGCTGCAGCCGACCGACAGGTGCAGATCGTGGAGCTGGACGGACTGCAGCTGCTGCTGCCGCTCACCAAGTCCACGGACACGGAGGTGCAGCGCCTGGCGGCACACGCGCTCGCCAATCTCTCGGTTAATTGTGAGGCGCAGTGGGGAGGGGGGGGGGCACGGGGCTTCGGGGGGCGCGCGACTGACGGTCTGCTGCGCTGTTGGTGCTTGTTGAGCCAGCGGAGAACCAGTCCAAGATGGCGACGGAGGGAGGCATCGACATGCTGATCGACCTCTTGGGCAGCACCAACGAGCACGTGCAGCGGCAGGCTGCGAAGGCTCTTGCCAACCTCGGCGTGAACGGTGCGTCCCGATCTTCGAGCTGGGCATCACGAGGTGTGCTTATTGTTGATGCATCTCCTTCAACGCTCGCGGTGTGGCAGTGGATAACAAAGAACGGATTGCCAAGGCGGGCGGCATTAAACCGCTCATTGACTTGGCCAGCTCCCGCCAGATCGGCGTCGCTGTGGAAGCCATCGCAGCCCTTGCAAACCTGGCCGTTAACGGTAATGTGCACCTGAAACCCTGCGTTTAGTTCGCTACGGACTTACGCTTTCATCGTTTGTGCAGATGCCAATGAGGTGGAGATTGCGCGTAAAGGCGGCTTGAAGCCGATTATCGACGGTGCGCACTCAGAATCAGTGGAGCTTCAGTCCCAAGTAGCGCGTGCACTGCGCAACTTATCGGTCAATCGTACGTTAGTTGGTCTCGGCTAAACTTGGACGGAGCATAAACTAACGCTGAAGTATGGTTATAGCTGAAAACAAGCAAGCGATTGTCGAGCTGGGTGGAGTGGAGGCTTTACAGTCCCTTGTTCGCTCCACTAACGACCGGATATGCCAGCAGGCTACACGTGCTCTGGTTAACCTGGGCGTCAACGTTGTCGACTAAGACTAAAAGTTGGCACACCAAACGGGTTTTTCCATCGAGCTCACAAGATGGTAACGGCAATGTATGCGAGACCAGCAGTAGCAACAGCAACAGCAGTACTACCGCAGCCAAAACACACATGACACAAATCCCTTCGTTTGTTCAGCTTGATATATCTGCATCTCGTACACCTTCTTTATCGTCACCAGAGCACAACAGCACGCCGATTTCAGCCTGCTATGAGCGAAATTGGGCGCGCGTTTCCACATCCGCGAAACTGTGTTTGCTCTGCTCATGCCCCTTGTCGCCTTTTGGCGCGCTCTTCTGTCCTCTTGTTTGCAAGCCACGAACCTGCGCCAGAAGCTCCGGCAGCAGGACCCTGAGGCATCATGGTACGCCGTTGCATTTCCGTTCCGATCTGGTTTTTTTTGCAGTCAGATATTAGGCATAAGAAAACGCTCCTCCATTAAGCCAAAGTGCCGTACCTCGTAGAACGATGACATCATGAGAGCCTGTTCGCGTGAATATGAGGCGCGGACCTCCTTCATCTTTTTCTCTAGGAAATCCACACGCTCCTGCTTCTCGTTGATCTGGTTGCGGTGTGAGCTCACGGCAACCATGTACTTCGTTTGAACAGCATGCAGCGTTTTCTTTGTGTAATTTTCCAACTTTGCACGTTGCTCCGAAAGTTCGTTGATCACAGACTCCTTTTCCTTCAGACGCTTTGTCAACTCCGTCACCGTTGCGCGTAACGAGTCCACAGCTTCTGCTTCGATTTCCTGGTGTATCCGACAAATCGGAACAATTGTAAGAAAATAAATACAGCTTTTGGTTTTTACTCGACGTTCACGTACCAATTTCTCCAGCTTATCCTGGTACTCTGCGATCTGGGCGGACGAAAGTGCATTGTTGCTGCTTGTAACCACAACAGCACCGGGGGTCAGCACAGGCGCCTGCATGGCTCCACCCGGCCCCATTGCAACACCAGCTTCGAGCGTGGCAGCCGTCGCAAAACCAGCGGCTCCTGCTGCTGCTGCCCCTTCACTAGTAGCCAAGTCGTTTGAAACCTGCATTGGCTCTGGTCCATCGGGAGAGCTCTGCCACTGCTGTTGTGACTGGAGCTGCTGCTGCGGGTTGGGCTGAGACTGAGCCTGCTGAAGCTGTGACAGCACTTGTTGTTGCTGCTCGTTTTGGATCCGAGCGTTACGCAGGTCTTCTGACAGTTGATCGTTTTGCTTCTGCATCTGAAACAGAGATACCTCGAGCGACTTCTTTGCCTTAACTGCCATATCCAGATCATTCGCCAACTCAGCGTGTCCTGCATCAGCGTTACCGCTCTTCAATTCAGCATTTTCACGCTCCAGTCGGACAACACGCTCCCTCAAACCACTAACAGAGTCGCGGCCAAGCAACAGGTCGGCACTCAGTCCACCTCCGTTGACTGCACTACTCTCGCCAGCAGCCATTGCGTCGTCAGTGCTTTCACGATATTGCATGCTTGAAAGTTGCGTGCGGAGCTCCTCCACCTGTGATTCGAGGAACTCCTTGCCACCCAGGGCGCTATCGAGCTCTTCTTGTAGTCTCCGAATCTTCTGTTCTTTTACATTGAGATTGGAGCTAGCTTGAACGTTTGCCGTCTCCAGCTCAACAACCTGGTTCTTGTACTTCTCGACCAGGCTCTTTAGCCCGGGCATGGTCTTGATCGTGCTTTCCAGGTCCACTACCTTGTCTAGATATTGCGCATTCAGAGTCTCCAGCTCGCGCACCTGTCCACGCAACGAGTTCATTTCCTCCAGTTTTTTCTTGTACTTGGTAACGCTAGCTTCAAGTTTGTTTAGCGTGCCAAGCTTGGAGCGTGAAATATCGAGCTCATCGGCCTGGCGACGAACTTCGTTTTCCAGCACCATGAGCCGTTCCCCAGACTCACGCTTAACTCGGTTGAGTTCGAGGTCTTTCTCCTCCATCTGCATCTGAAGGGAATGCATTTCATTGTCGACAATCTGCTGGATCTTTTTGTTGTCGCGGGTGAGAGTATTCTGACGCTCGTTGCGAAGCTGGTCGCGCTCACTTTCGAGGGCCTTGTATTTATCAGCAAGGTCTCGATGCTCCGACAGGGTATGCTCGAAACGCTCCGTCAGCTCTCGCTTCTCGCGTTCCATATCCAGGTACCTGAGCTCCATAGAAGAGCTTCGCTCCAATGCTTGAGCTAGTTGCGCAGCTAGTGCCTCGGCGGAGCTTCCCCCTCCCTGCACCGAGGCCGATATTGACGACATCGACGATTGAGATGCGACCTCATCAAAAGAGGCTCCGTGAGCTATTGAGTTGCGACGGCTCGCATTCGACGCTCCGCTGGGAGACGTGGGCTGGAAACGGTGCATGAGATTCTCGATCGCGTGCATCAAGCTGGCCTGTTCGGACGCGCCCATCTGCATGATGGGGTGGATGTACTCGGACTTGTTGGGGCACTGCACCGCGCATCCTAGCAGCAGCTCCGTCAGCTTGGCCACCTCGTGCACGTCGTTTTCCTTGGCGATGAGCAGCGGGTCCACGATCTCGTCGGCATGGCAGATCTGGCCCAGCTCATCGGTGTAGAACAGCTCCACCGCTCGCAGCAGCGTCTTAAGGTTGTTGGACTTGAGAGCCCAGTTACCTCCAGGCTGCTCGTTGATCTGCTCCAGATTGACGTACTCGGCGTCGCTGCACATTCCCGAGATAAAAAAGAAATGATAGAAAAGAAAAATAACACCAACACGCACGAAAAACAAAACAAATCAATCATAAAAACAAAAACAAACAAATCAGTGCGTGGTCCGTCGCAGCGGAGACTGCAGCGACGCACATGTGGTGCATGATCTTGGACAGGAATACGCCGTCGCACAGGTCCTCCATGCCAGTGACCTGCGCGTCCGAGGCCAGCTTCTCGTGGAAGCTCTGCACCTGCTCAGCAGCAGCACAGCCAACAACACGGCGCCGGGAGCGCGGCGTTAGAGCCGCCTCGCCTCCAGCTCGCGCGGTTCCGCGAGCGCCTGCGCGCAGCTGCCAGCACGAGCCCACGTACCCACAGCAGCAGGCTGCGCTGAGCCGTGTCGTCCATGCCGGGGGGGAGGGGGCACTGCACGTATCTCTTCCCTTCTTTGTGTGAGCGGCTCCTCCCCCCGCCGCGCTGGTGTGCGCCACACCACATACCTTGCCTAAGTACGCGCGCACTTCAACATGCTTGCAACCGCCCGACGCTTAAATTCGCTCGTGCCGCCGGAATGGCGTCGACGGCGTCGTGCTCGGAGGACGCGGCGGCGGCGGCAGGCGACGCCGAGAGCGGGTGGAGGCCCGCGCGGATGCCCACGACCGCCGAGAATACGTCGTCGCTCGCGCGCAACTGCATCGAGGGGTACGTGGTGGTGCACCGCAAGAAGAAGCAGCGGCAGCGCTTCCTCGTGGCCAAGTCCTCGCACTACGTGGTGGCCAGCAGCACGAAGCACGCGCTGGAGATCTACAAGTGTGTGAGTCTGTGCTGGCAGCGGGCTGCTCCGCGGGCTCTGGGGTGGCTGACGAGGTGTTGCGTGGCTTCCTGCTCTTCTGTAGCAACGAGACGCGCTCGGAGCTCGTGTACTTCCTGTCGCTGGCGGACGCCGTGCTGAGCTTCGAGTCCGACAACGCCAACATGGTCATGGAGAAATGCTTCTGCGTGGAGGTGAGGATGTGGAAGAAGAAGAACACGGTGCGGCTGCATCCTCAGGGGTTCATTTTCTACGAGGAGGACCAGGCGCGAATGCTGCTTTGGGTCAAGTGCATTCATCTGGCGATTAAACGAGCCACTACGCTCGATAGCGAACTGTTCCGCAGCCCCTCGTCGGCTGAACCGCCACGGCGCTACAGTGACAGCGATGAATCGCGAGCACAGACTGGGGTTGAAGGCAGCCAGTGCGCGGCAAGTGTAGCGAGTCCAGCCGCGAGCCCAACGAGCAGTTCAACGTTCGCTGCGACTCGCGACAAACTTACACAGCGCTTAGTGATCGATCCAGCAACACGGATTGTGTCCGCAGGGAGAACGATGCTGACCCCGACTCGCTCCTCCAGTGTGAGTGGAGAGAGACAACCAATTCGTTGGCCCACTATCTTTCCCCATCATGACAAGCACCAGCAGACACGAAGTCCAATGAGCAGTACAGCAACGGATGTGCCGTCATCACCGGTTGAAGCCAAGACCGCCTCACCAAAACCGAGTTCCTGGAAACGCTTCGCCAGAGCTACTACAGATGTTCCGTCCGACAGTACCAGTACGGATTCATTATCATCCCACCGTTCTCTTTCTTTTCTCACTACAGGTGTCTCGGCGAAGTCCGAGCAAAACGATGCTACCCCAGCTGTATTGCTTGATCCTGACGACAAAGAGCATCCAGTAGCTGGAGAGGTGGAACCTCTTTTACATACAAAACCAGACACCAGTGCAGTACCCCAAGCTGAATCCAACCAACGAAATGACCCTGCTGATGAAATAGATGAATCAGAACCTGCTCCGATCAGCTTGTTGGCACTTATGCTTGTCGTGGCTGTTACTGCCGGCGTTTTAAACGGATCCATTTTCCTACCTTCTGCTCTCGCAGGGGCTCTAGCGCACTTCTGCAACCAACACCAGCGATTTTTATCCTGGACTCTGTGGTCTGTTATCGTGTATCTTGCCAGCACCTGCAATATTGTGTTCGGTGTTGGGAGTGCGAGCGCGCTTGCTTACGTTTGGGGATATGCAAGCTTCAAGACGCGAAGACGACGGCGCATGCAGCGAAAAGCTCTTGTTCATTTCAGAGACCAAGCAACCTTTGAGCTCGACCATTTTCATGTTGGTACTAGTCTATTGTTCGTACCCTACTGTTACTCTGATACCGATTTTATACTTGGTGCATTAGATTCCAAATTGGATGCGGTATCCTGATGTGGATCAAGCCGAGTGGCTCAACAAGGTGTTCATCACGTACGTAGTACTACCGCTTGAGATCAGTACAGCGTTAGCATGAACCATCGAGCTTATGGTTTCTATTTTTTCAGTGGTTGGCCATATCTCAAGAAAGCCATCGAAGTACGAGTGTGTATATCCTCTCTGAGGGCTGGTTACCGAAATTGACTCAGTTTTGCCTGTCTTCCACGTAGAACTCCGTGAGCTATGCCATGAAACCCGTCCTGGAAAAACACAAGCCAGCCTTCATGAGCTCGCTGACGCTCGCTCACTTGGACGTGGGGTCTGAAGCCCCGAAAATTTCCGGCGTCAAGTTTGTGTCCGCTAATACGCTTCAAGACGAAGTGACGCTGGACGTGGGCATCCGCATTAAAGCGAGGAAGGGTTTTGCAGCCGACCTGAAGATGGTCTCGCACCTGGGCGCCACCGTTTACTTGTCAGTGCGGGAACTCCTATTCTGTGGCACGTTGCGGATCACACTCAACCCTCTGGCTGGCTACTGGCCGTGTTTCGGTGGACTCAGCCTGTCCTTCACCGAGTAAGTCCGTCTGTTGGCTAGTCATGTGCGCGAGTACGTTCTCACGTGTGTATGGACCGTGATTGCAGTCGACCAGTGTTTGACTTCTCGCTCACCGCCGCCAAGATCAACATCGCCAACGTGCCATTCGTCTCGGAGTGGTAAGTCAACAGCCAACTCGGTTTAACAAAGCGCGATGCCCTAACTAACTGTCCGACTCTACCAGGCTCCACGCGTTCCTGTACGACGTGCTGCTCGACAACTGCCTGTGGCCCAACGTGCTGGACATCCCGCTCTGGGACGAGGACGGGAACCCCGTGCAAAGCGCACAAGACACTTAAAAAGAAAAAAACAACAACAACAAAAACTCAATCATCCACCTAACCTAATCCATGCTCGTTGCACGTCTAGGTATACATGCACCTGTATACACGTACTATACGCGTTGACAGCTTTTCGGTGCGCGGGGATTGGCCGAAAGTCGCCCATCACGGCCATTTCGTAATCTGCGCCGTCCGCCGCACGTCGAGCAAGAAGCGTCCGCCATGTTCCCACGCAGCCGCCAGCTCCTGCGCGCCCTGGCGCGTCGCGGCGCCGCGCCGGCCACCAGACGCTTCGTGCACGCGCAGCCGCGCGCGTTCGCCGCGCGTCCGGCGCGCGCCGCGTCTCCGTTCGTGGCGCGCGGCGGCGCGCTGCGCTCCATGTTCATCCAGACGGAGCCGACGCCCAACCCGCTGAGCGTCAAGTTCCTGCCCGGCCGCGCGGTGCTGGACGAGCGCTTCACGACGGGCGTGGTGCGTGGTCTGGCGACGAAGGGTGAGCGCGGAGGCAGGCGAGCTGACTGACTGCTGTGTGTGCCGCAGGACTTCACGCCCAGCTCGGAGGAGGTGCGCCGCTCGCCGCTGGCCAAGAAGCTCTTCCAGATCGAGGGCGTGACGCGCGTGTTCTTCGGCAAGGACTTCATCTCGGTCACCAAGACGGAGGACGAGGACTGGGACGTACGTGCTCGCCGCCGGGGGCTGCCGCACTCGCTGGAGGTGGCGACGCTCATGTGCTGCACTGTGTCTCGCAGGCGCTGAACGCCGAGATCTTCGCGACCATCATGGACTTCTTCGCGTCCGGTGAGGAGGTCATGTCCGACGAGCCCATTGTCACGGTGAGGCGAGCTTCGTGCTGCTGGTGTTGGGCTGCGGACTGACGGGGCGTGCTGCAGGACACGACGATCCTGCCCGAGGACGACGAGGTGGTGGCTATGATCAAGGAGCTGCTGGAGCAGCGAATCCGGCCGTCGGTGCAGGACGACGGCGGCGACATTTTCTACAAGGGCTTCGACGAGAAGACGGGGCTCGTCATGGTTCAGCTGGCTGGTTCATGCGCAGGCTGCCCGAGCTCCTCCGTCACGCTGAAGCACGGCGTGGAGAACATGCTCAAGCACTACATCCCGGAGGTGCGCGGCATCGAGGAATGGGTCGACGAGGAACTCAATGCCGTGAACGAGAAGGAGTTCAGGACGCTCGAGGAGAAGCTGCGCTCGGTTGGTATCCCCAGCGAGTAAGTATTGGGCGTGTGTGTGAATAGCAGCATGCGGAGATCCAGCGTCCTGGTTAAGGGCAGCATTCCTTGCGCCTGCGTTGTCGGAAATAATGACTAGAGCACTACCGCAGAGTGGATACAGGAAATCAGACAGGTAACGCTCACCACGCGGTGAACGAAGAATCGTCCAGCAGCAGGAACAAACTGAAAAAACAATGAAGGTGCGATTGCTTGGCAATATGTCATCTTAGAGGAGTGCAGTGTGCGTGGTGAACAGGACGGAGTCTTCGAATTGTGGTGGCATGCTCTAGCACACCCTGATTATTTTTCACGTGCCGGCGGTGCATGACTGGGTGTCTCGGCCAGTCCGTCCACGTGCCGTGCTCGGATCGATAGGATCTCGAGCACGAATGTGCTCTGGAGGCCCAACTCGCTGTCGGAGATCCTTATTATTGGCGCAAACCGCTTTCACACTATTTTTGACCCAGGCTGTTGTACTTGGGAGTTGTGCGACGATGGAGAAAAGCGACAACAGCCTCCTCTCAAGCACCAAAGCGCATTCGCAAGCAAGGAGAGCACGCGAGCTGTTCATCTCCACTTACCGGGGCGACAAAGCGAGAGGTTGCCAAGGATATGGCCGGTGGCATTCGTCGTCTTGGTAAGTTCTGCTAGTAGCTTTCAATAGTGTGTGTTCGTCCCCGCGCGCCCCGACCCCTCGAGTCGCTCGTTTCGCATCGTGCTTGCCATGCATCCTCGCTCTGCGCTCAGCAGGTATGTTGCGCCGCCAGCTTGATCGTCTCGTCCAATAAGTGTGATCATGACGGTGCATGCATGCAATTTGTTCCTAGGCCCTCGCCCAAGAGGAGTCTCTCGTGTGCCGGCTTGGACGATCTTGAAGATCTATTTCACGGCGCTGACAATGCGCGCGCTCACCCCAATCGTAAACGCCACCAAAGCCTCAACAACGACAACAACTTCGCGGCTACCAGCTTTGCGTCAGCATCGTCATCTTCTGATCACGACTACCCGTCGCCCCCAGGTTCCTACCCTGGGCCATTGGGCCGCACCGAGTTGCCTGCATTTAGTGAGAGTACGTGCTTTTCTATATTTTGCTCGTTGAGAGATGTGAACTCATTTTCTGTTTGTTTGATTATTGCATAATATAATAGAGAGCAGCGCAAGTGGTGCCTTCCAAGTGGTACCGCCAGTCTCTTCATCCTTTGAGTCTCGTTACCGCCAACCACATTCAAACCAACTTCAGGCTATTGAGCACCATCACCCCACCTCTGACGAACAGGATAACAACTACGAGGAAGAACACAACCATGAGTTCAACAATGAGTTCAATGACGATAGTGATAGCTATGGGGGTGACAGCGACTACAAGAACAGCCTCCCTGCCCTATCTCAAGAACCCCAGGATGTATTCGAGCATAGGTTGAAACTAGACCATGAGGCGCTCGCCGCGAAGCGCCTTGATCACAACGTTTTCCTGCCTTCGTCACACCGGTCAGGTAGTGAGTGTTCTCCTCGGGAAGAATTTCTCGTACAGGCCTTTGGTCCCGGTGGATTCAAGCTGCACGGAGGCTCTTCGGTGTCGAGCAACGACGAGTTGGATGGGACCTTCAGTGACGACAGCAGCAACAATAACCGGGAGCATAATTCACCAGGTCGTAGCGTGCTCACGGATGCTGATTCCGAGCTGAAGATGTCATTTAATGAGCTTGAGGCCGACATACGTGGTGCCATGCATCAACATCCGCAACACCATCAACAACACGCATCAAGGCTTCCCGAGTTGGCAGAGTTACCCCAACCATCGTTTCATTCATCCTCGCACGGGTCTTTTGGGCTGAGCCGTGGCGCTAGCTATGGCCGAAGTAATCAGGAAATCCACCGCACATCGCTGTTTGACCAGTCACAGGACACTCGACCACATCTCTTTCAGGACCGTAAAGAAACAGGGGGGTTTCGACGTGAACACCAGCACACCCCTTCATCCCAAGATAAGTCGGCTGTGCAAAGTAAAGGTGGCAGTGGGGTTCAAACACCCACAAAATGGCTTCGGGACGAGGATGAGCGGCTGCGTGTAGCAGTAGCACGCTTTGGCGGGAAGAATTGGAAAATGATCGCCGAGACATTAGGAAATGGCCGTACGGATGTTCAGTGTCTTCACCGCTGGAACAAGGTACTCAAACCAGGTCTGATCAAGGGTCCCTGGACTCCTGAAGAGGATCGTATTCTAACAAGCCTCATTACGCGCTATGGTGTGGGTAAAATCCGTTGGTGCGATCTTGCGCTGCATTTGCCCGGGCGCATTGGTAAACAATGCCGTGAGAGGTGGTGCAACCACCTCGACTCGCGGATTCGCAAGGGCCAGTGGACCCCTGAAGAGGATGATATGGTTTTTCGTTGGCAGCAAAAACTGGGTAATAAATGGAGCGAGATCGCGAAGCTACTTCCTGGACGCACTGAAAATGCCGTGAAGAACCGATTCAACTCGGCAGCGCGTCGTAAGTGGCTTATGAACCAAGCCAATAAGGCGCCAGCTGCAGCACAATCAGTATCGGTTCCTCATAATCCGCCACAGTTGTCACCGCACCTGCAGCTTCAACAACAGCCGAACTCACTGTTGCAGTCATCATCCGGTCCTCAAGAGGGCAATGTGTACAACCTCGGAAGTATTTCATACGGAGCTGGAAAAGTGACACCACTTCCCTCAACTGGAGTATTAGGTGGCCAAAGAGAGGAGCATCACGTGCATACCATGATCCCACCGCTTGGGCGCCAATCTTTGAGCCAACAATACTCGCTATCACCAAGAATGCAGACAGGTGACACGTTACTTTCCAGTAGCTCGGATGGATCGCGTTCCGTGTTGCGCTCGGCGTTCGCAGCTGGGGGGGGGCAGTCCATGCACCATGCCCATGACAAGCACCGTGAGATCGGAAAGCAGGAATCGATGTCGTTAGAGACGCCGCCAACCTTTGTACCGCCCCCACTCAACTCGCTATTTCACCCACCGGTGATTAATGCTGCTACTAGTTCAGCCCGCACCCTCCATCACTTGACAACTGGGCCTGGCAGTAATGAAGGCGCCATCAGATCAGTCTTCCCTTTACCTACTCACCTTCCTACGCTTCTGCCTCACGAGTCAGCAGAAGGTGCTTCGCCGCCCACAAAGAGTACACTTACCAAGGACGCCGACCTCACGCTTCTCCAGATGAAGGAAGACAAGTCCGACCAAGACAATCTCGTCCTTCAAGCCGCTGATGATGTACCTGCTACTTCTGACACCAGCGTGCCCATGGACGACGAAAATATGAACAGCTTTCTTGATAGCGTCGCCCTCGAACTCGACGACATCATGGAGTGACCAACCACTTCGCACTTTTCTTTTGGCTATTCCATTATTCGGCGATAAACAGTGATGCCGTCGCGCATCACTGCGTGCATTGCTCGTTTAGAACCCAATATCACAGGTAACAAAAACTTGAATCCACAACTTTCTTACAATTGTGCTACTTACAGTCATAGGTATTGTAATATGACTTCAGGATTTTACACACTGCTGGTCTCTAGATTATTCGTCGTAGCTGCATCGCCGCTAGTGGATTGAATTGCATCCTTGGCCTCTGTGGTTTGCTCTTCATGTTTCTGCACAATTGAAATCGTGCAAATATCGTCGAGTCGTTGTTCAGCGGTGTTCTGGCCACCAAAAAGGTGGACGCACCCGCTGCTATCGATAGCAGCTCCATGTCCGACACGCCCTCGATTCGGCTTCCCTTCATCCGTGAAGACTGCAGGCTGCCATTCCCATGTTTCAGAGTCCAAGAGGAAGGCATCATCAAACACGGTTGTAGGTGCGTTGGCGTCATCCCGCTGCGGATCCCATCCACCGAAAACCAAGATTTTACCGTTGTCCAAAAGCGTCGCTGAGTGACCTGTACGTGCTTGTGGGGGAGTTCCGAGCGCAGTTGGGTGAAACCACGACCAAAAATCATCACCACTCTTTTTCGAGCTTTTCTTCAATACGTGAACTGCGTTGAAGCTTTTAGAAGAGTCATTGCCTCCAAAGTACACGATGTCATCGCCCACGGCCACGGCAGTGTGGTAAGTGCGCGCACTAGGCGGCTTTCCGTCCACCTTCACCATCTTCCAATTCCAGTCATCTATATTGGACAAAAGCAATGTTACCATGATATGCATGAACCATTGAATATAGCGCTCTAACCACTCACCAGTATTCAGGATATGCACTGAGCTCTGCCGACTCCGGCCTCGGCTGCCACCAAACACAACAACGTCATTTCCAATGGCAGTGCAAGTGTGACCACTTCTTGCAGAAGGCGGGGTCCCACGAATAGCAGGCGGGTACCAAAGAAGGCACTCGGTGTCTAACACCGCGATGTCCGAAAGGATATCGAGTTCACCTTCAGCCTGCGCATTCCGTTCTCCACCAAAAACAAGCACTAAGTTTTTCGAGGCCAGAAATACGGCGTCGTGCCACGCGCGTGTGATCGTCGCACAGTTGAGTGGTGTTGTCCAGCGATGCGTCTTCATGTCAAAGACATGCAAATCTCCTAGCGTATGCTCCTCATCATCGGAACCTCCATATATCACTACCCGCTCTTCCGAAATCTTTGTTGCCGTGTGACCCCACCGCTCAGGGGGAGTTTTCCCCAACGCCTCCACCATTTCCCAAATTGCGACAGCTTTAATTTAAGTATAGAAATACATGTTAGCTGCATACACTGGTGATCGGGAAACACGAATAACGCACCTGCTTGTTTAGGCTTCGGAGGACCACTCATCAACTCCATGATAGATCCGCTCGGGGAAGACTCAGAGCGAGATTTGGGTGTTCGTGTGCGCTTCTTGTTAGAGTCAAGCGTCGACTTGTGCGGGGTTGACTGCTTTGGCTCTTGCAAGAAGAAAGAGTTCACAGCCCCCTTCGCAGGGGTAGTAGCCTTCTTTTTGTTCTTCTTCGTTGGTGTTTTCTTACCCACTTTGCCGTCAGTAGCTGGCACCACTTCCGAAGCCGAGTCAGCTGACAACTCACTGTTTGCATCCGTCGTGGAAGCATCAGCGGCGACATCAGCTTTCCTCTCCGACTTCGCCTTCTTCGCTTTCCCCCTCACTTTCTGACTGCCTTTCGAATTTTGAGGAGCATCCAACTGTGCAAGCAGCAAGGTTTGCTCCGCCTCATTAAGGAAGTTCGGTCTCACTCGCTTGGCATCAGCTTCATCGTCGTCGTCGTCACTGGCACTCAGGTCAATGGTGCGCTTTTTGCTCGGGGACCCGGCAGCCTGCTGCTTGGGTCTCGAGGCTTTTCCTGTTGCTGTTGAATGAAGTCCAAACACGTCATAAAGGAGTACAGACAAACACAGCAGTAGCTCAAAGTGGCAGCTGCTGCGTACGCTTGGACAGCACGACGTCGCCCGTGAAGTTCTGGCAGTGGATCGTGAGCGTCCCAGCGGTGAACTCGAAGTGGATGCCCGCCAGATCCGTGGGCAGATCCACCTCCACACCTGCAGCCCCAGCAGCAGCAACACGCTTAGCACCCGCCCGCGTCCCCGTCCGTCCCAGCCCCGTCCTCCGCACCTTCGTACGACAGCAGCGGCATCTCGGCGCTCTTCTAACTTAACGGCCAATCCTAATAATGATTATTGGTTTGGGGCGCGGGTGGTTAGGGCTGAATGCTTTCCCCAAACCCTATTTCTTAACCTTATTTTTTTTTTCAGCCCAGATGAGCATCAACGTGCAGCTCCACGATGGAGCGGTGCCGTACCTCGTGTCTCCGTACGAGACCTTCTTCTTCCTGATCCACCACGTAAAACTCGCGGTCGAGAGCGGCAAGTGCGTGCCGTGGAACTGGCGCGGCGAGCTGTGTGGATGGCTTGCTAACGGTGGTGCTGCAGCGGTTATCCGGGGCAGGGCGGCTGCTTCTACGGCGGCGAGGGGCGCTGCTACGTCTCGCAGTACCGTATCGTCTTCGTGTCGGATGGGGGCCGGGAGGGCAGCGCGTACCGGTCCTTCTCGCTACCGTTTTACGGTATCCGAGACTGGAGCTTCGACGTGAGCTTTTTCGGTACGACCACGCCAAGTGGAAGTTGGTAGCAACCGCTTGATGCTCGGTGACTGATGCGTGCCGACACTTAATTGGGCTTATGCAGGAAGAAAAAGCTGGAAGGGCCATGTGAATAAAGTTCCAGGTGGTGGACTGGTCGGTGTTGGAAGATTCGTCCTGGAGTTTCTGGTGAGATCCGTGTGTTTTTTTTGGTGTCGGCGTGACTGTCATTTGGGTGCTAAAGAATGTTGATGATGGCAGAGTTTTGGCTTTGATGAATTCCGCAACCACGTAGTACCGTTGCTCGAGAGCTCGCGAGCTTTGTACCAGCAATTTTGCGATCTGACCACTCCGTCCGTCTTACTAGTCCCCGGGCAGATGAAAGAGCCAGACGGAGCGTCGCAGCGCCTCGCGTACTATGCTGCGGCAGATCCGATGACGCTGTTCATCGTCGACAAAGCACCCGAAAAGGGATCAAATTAATTAATGTCGGCTTGGTGTTGGGAACTCAAGAATATTCTTTTAGCTGCTGGCCATATGGAATTTAGCGCGTTAGGCTTTAGCAAACCGTCGACTGAAATTTTAGTGTACTCGAGACAAGAGTTCAGCCCAAACACTATTGCAGTGGGTGCCTTTCAACCCCCCTACAAGCCGGTTTTATCAAAGAAATTTTGACTCATTAAACCGCTCACAAAGCTGCGTGTTCACGCGGAACAGCTCTGGATTTTATACGAAATCGCATAAAATTGCGAATCATAGAATGAGAGGATGATAAATTTGATAAATTTTATCATCCTTTCATTCTATGATTCGCAATTTTATGCGATTTTGTAATTTTCTTTTCCTTTTTTTATATCATCCTTTGAGTATGTACCGAAAACCGGAAGACGGAAAACGTTTAAAATGAAGGTGTCTTTAGTTCTGGCGTAGTTCTATGCTCTGAGGCTTTAGAGCCTCTTCTAGAGCAGCCGGTTCTGGCATAAAGGAATTCAGGAAACTGAGAGTCAGTTCCTCGGTCAGGAAAAGTTCCTTCATTGTGGTCACTCGTGTACCGGTAACTGCAACGTAAAATGAAGACTTTGGGGGGCGTCTATTCGATTAAACAGTTAAAATCGTATTTTTATTGGATTCAGTAGCACGTAGTTGGTTGTTTTGGTTATACAGCAGAGTCAGGCTTACATTCATTGCTGGCGCATCAGTATCTGCATTTATATAACTCTTCTACCTTACACTTGCCCTGTATTTCAATCCCTTCTAGCGTACCCTAGACCTGTAGCTTTGCCATACGTACGCTTGCCTGCAGATTCTCGGGCATTAAATCACACACAAAGTGAAAGCTTGTGTCATCGTCGAACACACTTAGGCGCCGTAGCTGTTTCTCGAATGTACCCAAGCACGTTCTTTGTAAGTAAACTACGTGTATCTGATTGTAGAAGATACAGTACATGTAATATCTAGAATTTTTAGTCGTAATCTTCACCGAATGGGTCAACAGGCATACAAGTAGTACGAAAGCGTGTACTTTGTAGGGGTACGATTGTAGAAGATATTTAAAGCAACGGTTTTTTATCTTAATGATTGCTGGATGGGTGGGTCAACACGCACAATGAATATGTAATTCTATTCGCCCCCCCTAATTAGGGGGGATCGAGCCTAAGAAATGGGCACAAAATATCAACAGAGATGGTCCGAATACACGTAATCGACAAATCTCTGCCCCGAATATCACAGAGAGATACTGCCCCCCGGTCCGTTCAAGATTATTGAGCGTAAAAGTCGTGACCAGGGATACCAACCAGAAATTCTCTCTCAGTTTGTCCTGAGAATTTGCTTTTTTTCAGAAATGGATTCTCGGTTGGTGCGCCTCATACATTCGATTTTCCCGCGCAGTTCTACCGTACGTCCAATCGATTTTCGGGCTCCCCATGGTTCACCAAGTCGAATTGCTGCAATGACATATCGTGAAACACAGAGGCTTTAGCCGCAAGGAGAAGCTGCGTTACTTGAGCCCGATCGCCTACGTTGAGCGTCCTGTGAACCTCTGGTTCTGTTTAATGTATTGGCCTACACTGAAACAAACAGCGAGCTCGAGTTTTGGTTCGATATAGCAGGTATCTATGAGCTATACGAATTGCTTCGCATCCCAGCCGAAGCTCCTCGAAGTGCAGCTGGTCGCACGCGTTGTAGCACTTGCTTACGGTCTCAGGGTTATAGTTGAGCATGCCAGCGCGGTGGCCGAGCTTGCGCACTGTACGGATGCAGCTTACGGCGCACCAGTCGAACTCAACATTATTATCGCCGCGCACACGAACCGTTCGCACATCGCATAAGTGATAATGGGATTGGATAAGGACCAGGAATGCAGAAACCTCAGAAACGCAAGAGATTCCTGATTTATTGGCCACGTAAGACATAGGTTAAGATAAATAACTGACTCTGATTTGGCTTGCAAGACACAAGTGGCTCCTAGACTACCGAGAAGGAGGTGTATTGGCCTACCCGACGAAGGACTACTACGTGTACCAAGAGAATGACTACGCCTGGATAGCTTGGCCAGTGCGTGATCGCAGAGCCTCACCCAACTCAAGACCCCGCCAGAGGAGGCGGCAAGCGAAGTAAAGGGCTACTACAGCATAAGAAAATGATACCCCCCTTGATCGGTTCACGCCAAGACCGACCACAACACACCGACGCCCGCGTGAAGGATATCCGCGCGGCCGTCAGCCCCGATCCCCTGATCCCCGCCTTGGCCACCACTGACGTCCTCGTGATCATCAGAATAGTGCAACCCGCCCAGCCGTCGGGTACACAAGGTGGGCAGAAGGTAATCTCGATCGCGCCAGATCAACGGAGTACCCCCTCCGATAGTCGGCCGTCCGGGCGGACCGTGTGCAAGCTTCCCTCACGTCAGCGATTTTCGTGAAGCTGCTTCGCCACAATGGTGAGCGTGCCCGGATCTTCTGGTGACTCACAGGGATTTCACCGTGAGGTCACTGAAGAAGACGTCAAGATCACGACGGAACCAGGGAACGAGTTGTCGACGGAAGAAGGATTGCCGACGACGTCGAAAACGCCAGGATCCAGTGATCATCAGAGTGCTGAGAGGAGCTCTGACGACGAGAACGAGGAGGGTTCAGCAATGGACCTTGAAGAAAGGCCTCGGCCCCCTCCCCAGGTCCCTTCGTGGACCCCGCGGATCGCGATCCGCCGGATGAAGATCCGACGGTGAAAACCGAAGGATCTTCATCCAACAAGATGCCTCCAGCCTCACACTCGGCCTCGAAGAAGAAGAAGTCGAAGACCGCGCGCAGGAAGCTAAATGCACCAGGGTATGAGGCCGGAGATCACGAAGAGCCCCAGACCTGGACGGATGATCGACTGGAGTCCGCGTTCCATTACAAGAGTCTCCACAGACTCATGCACGAGGACCCAGTCATGAAGATCATGCGCCCGAAGCTGATCGGAGTACTACAAGGCCCGGTGAAAGCTCCAAGAGAGGCATCCGATATGCTCGACGCGGTGAAGATCCTGATGCGTATGCTGAAGGACGCCGGGATCGTGCTCGGCTCCTTTGACGCGAACGAGCTGTTCGACATGGAGCAGTCCACGATCAGGGAGACGACTCTGAATCTCTTCGCGAGACTAGCTCCCATCGTGGGTAGCGTCGTCCCAGTTCCACAGGAAGCCTCCACCCCAACTCACAGTCAAGCTGGATCGTCACTGTAACGGGTAACAAATACCGTCACTAGCGTACACTATTAATGCAAGAGGAAGCTCGCAATTAGTAGGGTAGAGTGTCAGGTTTGGGGCTAATTTAACTCTGTTTATTTATGGAGCGGGAGCGGGGGTCCCGTCCTCTTTGTGAACCACTCAAATGTAAGTCAATACCGGATTGGCTAAAATGGGTCTGGCTCCCCACTTTCACCCAATCCGATAGTGACAACAGGACACACGCTCGTGTGCCTGTACATACTTTTGTGTATGTAGCCATTAGGCTCCTACCTACTTAAGTAACTTGTGTTTATCTCCTAATGTAACCGTAACCAGCCCGTTACATCACCCCCTCTCAAAGTTGCACTCACCCACGGTGAGTGCCGTCGCAAGCGGGAAAGTGATTGGCGCGGTCTTCTGGGCAACGGGCACACGCAGCGGAGGCGCTGCGTGCCCATACTGCAATCCGCGATGTCGTCGACAAGCGAGTCCGGCTGCGGGAGCGCCGGACCATCGGCGTACCACGTCATGGAGCGAGACCTCAAGCCGTGGGACCTATACAGCCTTGACGGCGCTGATGAGCCTGAGAGCCTTGACGCCATGAAGGAGTACTTCACGCACTATCAGCAGATCCGGGGGAAGAAGACGAACCACACCTACACGCACGACGCGCTTCAGCGCTCGTAGTGTGCCTTCATCCGACGCTGGAACGCCGCCGGACGTGAAGGCTTGTCCTTCACGTCAAGCCTTCGCGCCGTTGCTCAAAGACCGTGAAGCCTCGCGAAGCGCACGCGCTATTGGGGATTTTCGGGCGCGCGTGTGTGAGATGGCGCAGCGCGAGCGGCGCCTGTGCTACGTGCACCTGGTCGAAGGCTGCGCCAGGTGCCAAGATCGTCCGCGGCCGACGCGCGAGGAGTGGGAGCGTCAAGTGATGACCTGGACGCTGAGCGAAAATGAGCGGCGGTGGCTCGGGCGCTATGATCGGGCTCGCAGGTGTGGTGTAGTGATTTGGAGCTGACATCGCCCCGGCACTCGGTGTGACCCAAGCTCGCGCTGAGGAATATGTACCCGAGTCGTACGATATCAGCAGGTCGGTACAGCTCGGCTAGCTTAAGCCGGGCGGAACCAAGAAGATTCGGATTTAGCAGGCTCGGCTGGAGGGTCGCTTAGATCCGAAACCGGAGTTAGCAGGACTCGGCTGAAGGGTCGGCCGAGATCCAAAACCATCCATTTCACTTGATATTTGTATAGGAAGCCTTAGGAAGCGGAAAGGGGGCCAACAGACGCCCCAAGAACATAAGAACTAACAGAGCAGAATTTTCTAAGTCCACAACAAG
>BSXT01001077.1:0-51388 GCA_030267785.1 Phytophthora fragariaefolia | reverse complement strand
TAAAAGTTTGTATTGGATTGCATAAAACCGTGCCTTTTTGACAGAAATGGGGTATGGTACTTACTGGTGTCGCGGAAGCCAAAAGCGGCAATCTGTATGCCGGTCCTACCAAGGGCTTAGAATTCGCAGTTGTTAGCACTTGCCTGTTCTACCTAGATGTCGTCCGAGCAACATATCTAAACAGTAGCTCTAAACTCCTAGTAGAAGCCGAGATATCGGCGAAAGTGTGGCGCCAAATCGATGGTCCTATCGATTTGGCGCGCACTGTACCATAGTACTGATACCGATTTCACTGCGCGATTAAGCCACGGCACTTCCGTGTCTTCCGCGACCCTCATGCTGACCGGCTCGTCTTCCCCGCGACACGAGGTGATCGACGTGGGCGAGGGCCGCGGGCGGCGCGCGCTCACGCTGGACGGCGCGGACGCGCAGGGCGGCTACGATGACGGCAACGACGCGCCCCGCAGCGACGAAGCGGACGGCGGGCAGAGCGACGCGCTCGAGGACGAAAGCGACGACGCGCAGTCCGCGCAGGGGGAGGAGCACGCGTACCGGCGCGGGCGGCAGGCCATCCCCATGGACTCCCCCGGCGACGAGCTGCGCAACGACCACCTGCTGATCGACGAGGACGAGGAGGACGCGGACGCGGCCAGGCGCTCGGCGGGCGCGGGCGTGCAGCGGCTGCGCAGGCTGCGGGGCCGGCGCGGCTTCTTCCACTCGGACGCCGACGTGCGCAGCTTCCGGTACCGATCCAGCGGCGGGATCCTGCAGCGCATCACGCTGCGCAGACGCAAACAGCGAGACGACCACGACGTGTTCTGGACGGTCATTGGGGTGCTCACGCTGCTGAGCTTCGCGCTCATGAGCTGCATCACCATCTACCTCACGCAGACGGACTTCTTCGAGTCGCACCAGAACGACCTGTTCGGCACCACGGTGGACAACCGATTCACGGTCGTGGCGCAGGACAAAGCCCAGATTTTCCTCAAGAGCGGTACGCGAGCAGGGTCGGCTGGACTGGCGGTTGAGAATTCGCGCGACTTATGCTTTTCTCGTGCTGTTTTGATTGGGTAGGGTACTCGAACACGGTGTACTCAGAAGGTATGATCACCTTCGATCATGGCGAACTGCGTATAGGACGCCGTGCCGTGGAGTCGGAGGAGTCGGTGAGCTTCTATGGTGTCGCGTTCTTTCCTAATGGGACATCTTCGTTCACACACAGGGTGCAATGTACGCAGGAAATTGTTGCCGATATGGATATGCCGCAAAGAGATGGCTAACCAATATGTTTCGTTTTTCACTGATGCCTGTAGCTCCTATGGTCGAGGCTGATTATTTGAGTGCCAAAAAAGGCGTCGTGTTTGATGATGGCACCATGATGACCACAGCTGCAAACAGTTCCGGTGGTGTGAAGGAGCAGGGTGATTTGAATCTTGTATCGCGATCAGGAGCTGTGGTCACAAGCGCTGGCGGAAAGTCTCTACTCTTTGTAGATCCAGCTGGCACCGTAACGGTAGCAAACACGAAGTCAGAACATCCTAAATCGATGGGTATAACGCTTGATGGCACACATGGTGTAATTAGCATTGGCAGTGATCTGGCGATAAAGCACGATGCAAACTCATCAAGCTTGTCAACGTCTCGGGCTCTTCACCTTGAGACGAGCACACTTTTTGTGGGCGCTTCGAAGAGCAGAAAAGCTCGAATTTCAGTTCCTGAAACAGATGTCGAAAATATTGACAAGGAAGATGGCGCTCGCGCTCTAGAGTCGGCTATACAGGCAGATGAAAGCAAGAGCATTACTCTGGAAATTGTGGGCCAGACGTCATCGACACTGAAGGAAGGTGGTGGCGTACGAATCACGGGCGGGGATGGGCTGGATGCTGGTGGTGACTTGACGTTAGTCGGTGGTGAAGCTACCGATTCTGAATCCGAATCTACGTACGGAACAATTTGGATTAATGCAGACCTCCACCAAGCGTCCTCGTCGTTGACGATGATTGGTAGCCATGGCGCAAACCATGAGGTTAAAGTTCACGGGCTGGTATCATTTAACCAGAAAGTTGGTAGTGTAAATGATACCACTCAAGTGAAAGTGGGGGGAGGGCGGTTTAATGTGTCGTCACAACGCATCACACTCGATAACCGAGCAATTAGTTCATCAGAGCTCCATATCAACTCAAACGATGTTCGACTAGGTGCATCTTCGCCATCAGTCCAAGTAGGCAAGGCCGGTTTGTCGACAGTAAAACTTCAGGGTACTAGTACATCACTTGATGCAACGGAAAAGGTGAGTATCGGTAGTGGTGCTTCTTTAGTTGTCGTTGGTGATGCCAAAACCTCTGGACAAGTGGTCAAGATAACATCGCCTGAGATACAGCTTGATGCTTCACATTCCATCACCATTAACACGCACCACTCTCAAGCCACCACGACCATATCGGGCGTTGTGCATTTTAACGGCAGTGCAGCGAACTCGCTGCTTTCGGTCACTGACCTTGCTGTAAGAGCGAATCCTCCAAAGTTTCGCGTGGGACCTAAAGGAAAGACGAGTATTGCGTCTATCGAGGCGACGCACGTAAGCATAGGTGGGCCTGGTGCAAATGCCACTGTTCTCCCACCCAGTGATAGCACACTTGAACTATTCAGCACTACCATTGCTGTTGGCTCCGAAGGTTGGTTTTCGTTAGTGATGATCTGATGATTTGAGGAATTGGTATCTTACACATGTGCCTTTTATTTGGATGTGTAGCATCGAAAGTTTCATTATCTGGCAAGTCTGTTGTAGTGGATGCGAAGGAAACTCTAGCTGTCGGCGAACAAGCAGACGAGGTCAATATTGGCGGTGAGGATGTCGGGAGGGTCAAATTACAAGGAGAAGCTGTGACGCTATCTGGTATGTACTTCCAATACTTGAAGTAGTATTTATTGCGCTTAGTAACTGCAATGCTGACGTAGCTGTCATGCTGACGTACGTACTATGATGATTGATGGCAGGTACAAGCACATTCAGCGGTACATCTCTCTCGGTCCATTCAAACAAAATTAATATTGGCGGCAAGGCCACGAGCAGTATCACGATTGGTAATTCAGGGGCAACTGTAGATATTGGCCCCAAAGCCAAGGATTTGACCATTGGAGAAGGTAGTTCGACAATTGATATCGGCTCCGACGCCAGCGTGATCAATCTCTCTGGTAGTATCACGGTGAACGGAAAACCGCTGGACAGCCGTCGCCTTGCTGTGCAAAAGAATGTCTGGAACGAGGACAAGCAAAAAAATTTCGGCTACCTAAATGCCCATCATATTAGTGTACCTGTGGGTCTGACTCAGCCATTGACAACATTTACCCTTCAATGGGACACAGGATTTTCGTCAGAACCTGAAGTTTACAGAGTGGATGCTCACAGTCAGCGAATGCTCTCGATCGCACCCTCAATGGATAGAAATAGCGAAACCAGCACAAGACATCTTCAAGTCTCACTGCAAATATCAAGTGTGGTGCTTGCTCTGCTTAGTAGCAGTGCACCGACTGTTGCAAACACTAGCAAGATACGGTATGTGTGTGAGCAGTGCTGCTTACTTCTGTGCTCTTATTTAATGCTCGTTTCATATTACTAGGTGCCGGGTATATCGCCATCCCGCAGAGCAAACGACAATCCAGGGCCTGGTCGTTTTGGAAGTGAGTGGGATCGTTGAGCACTGCCTTGGTTCAGCATGCGAAGATGGAATTTTCCTCGGACTGCAAGGACAGCGAATTATTCCTTACAGTTTCGGTGACACTTTTTCGACTCAATGCGCGCTAGCATCTGAATTAGCTGGGGAGTTGGTGCTCAAGGATGCACAGTACTCTTTCGCCGAGCAGGCATAATATAAAATTCAATAGAGTTAGTTATTCAGTTTTATCCAAGCAGCCGCAGAATTTCAAGCGTTTTCTCCTGAATACCCTTGTGCTCCGGAAAACATGTATGAGCCGCTTCGGCCACCTCGCGTACACCTTCACGGCGAGCAAAAGCCTGCAGACGTTCGGTACCTGAAAGCAAGTTTACCAGAGCCCAGCTGCCATAATATTGGACTTGATCGTCTGCAGGACAGTTTAGCATCGCTGCAAGAATCGCGCCTAGCCCACCTCGTAGTGCAATGCTGTCGCACATCATGTCTACCTCACAAAGCCATTAGAAACGAATCACGTAGAAACGTCGAGAGCCAGTGTTAGTACCTGATCCTGCTAAGGTGAGTAAAGCCCAGCAGCAACGCTTTTGCACGCCTTCATTTTCAGGAAACGTTTGCATTGCCTGGAGTACAGCATCAATTCCGCCTCCGTCTAGGATTCGCTTACGATTTGTTTCTATCGTTCATAAAATAGTTAGCGAGATCAACGCAGTGAGCACTACTGCTCCAGAGCAGCCTTACCACAATTATGCGCTAGATTCGTTAACAGAACGCAGCTTGCTTCTTGCATCTTGGGTTCCAACTGGAAGAATTTCATCGCTGCAACAACTGGGTCGACACCACCCTCTGCTACTACGATGAGTCGATTGCGGTCGTGACTGAACACGACTACACTCAAGCACCTACAGCACTCTAGTTGAAGCACCAGATTACTTTTATGCTTGTGCATGAGAACTAGAACTGACTTAATGACGAGGCATTCGGGTAAGTCATCTTTTAAAGTGTCATCCAACTTCAGTAGTGAAGTTAGCTGCTTAACCGCTTCCAACAACTGTTGCTGGTCTGCATTCTCCACACGTGTGTCTTCATTACTTTCTTGTGTAAGTACATGGACCAGTTTCATAATCGGAATATTCTTGGCAGCCTTTCGCACGCTAACACCACCGATACTTGCATCATCCCAACTTCGGTGACGGCGATTTCGTTGCTTTTTAGTGTCGTGTACGGACAAGGCAAGACCAGCACGGTCTTCACACTCTTTGCAGTACCCCGAAGGGCCCACAAGATATCGCGGAGCATCACAGTGAGGTGTCAGGCACTGTCGGAGCTTGCGGGCTTTCTCTGTTTCAAAAGATCAGGTTAAAAGGATGACATAGCTATTCGTACGTGTCCATGAACTAGCTACCTTCTTCAGCTTTTTTCCTAGCTTGCCGTTCAAGCTCGTCCTCGAAATCAGTAATTCTGGACTTCAGTGTTTCAATCTCAGTATTTGCGTCATGAAGCTGTCTGTTTAGCTCAACTTGAGCTTCTATATATTTTTCGATTTGAGAACTTGAAGAGAGAAGTTCGTTCTGTACACCAGTTAGTTGCTTCAGAAAGACATCCTTCTCAGCGATAACGTCAGCCAAACTTGCTTCACAGCCAGCAATATCTGATCGTAACATGCTCTGGCCATCAAGAGCACCTTGAAGCCGACGAGAAAGTTCTTCAATTTCTTTATCTTTCAGCGCAAGTACATACGCTAGAGAATCTTGTGGGGCGAGTTTTTTTGTGGGACTCAGTTGTAGCACGCTTGAATAATTACATCGCTCCTCTTCCATTTGCAGCAGCTGACGACTAATCGCCTCACCTTGTCTTTCGATCTTCCGTCGCACCCGTTGCTCTTCTTCCCATCGGTAAATTGCTTGCGTTAACCGACCCTCAAGGTCTTCCAGTGCCTCCCTTTCGCTGCCTACTTTGCGGACGATTGCAGCGTAATTAGCTTCGACTTCCTGCTTTTCTGCGATAAGTTTGCGAGCCTCATCTTTTAGCTTTAAGATATCGAAAAGAAGTCCTTTCTTCACATCTGCATCATCAATTTTTGAGCGCTGCAGTGCCTCAACTTTTTTTCGTTCTTCATCCAAGGAGGCTTGTAAGATTAGCAGATGCTTCTCCTCTTCCCAAGCCTTTTCCTTAAGCTTCTTGGCTTTCTCATCCATCACAAGAATTTGTTTTTCTTGTTCTTCAAGCTGCGCCTGCAGGAGATAATTGTTCTCTCTATCTTTTGCACCGGTTTGCTGAGCCTGTTCCAGTTGAAGTACTAGCACGGCAAAGTTTTTCTGTTCATCAATTAACTCCTGTTCAACAGCAGCAAGCCGCTTTAAATCGACTTCACCTCGGCGATCTCTTTCCCGTAGATTAGCTTCGATGTGCTCAGCTTCCTTGCTGGCAAAGTATCGGTCAGCATACAGAAAAGAAGGAAACGATGAAGATGATATACGCAACTCTTCTTGAGCGCGTTGCTGTTCGTTTACCACTAGCATATTCATTAAGGCATCTGTCGTGACTTGCATACTATCTTGTCTTCGGTTCCCAGTCTGGATAACATCGCCAAGCGATAATGTTAGCTGTAAGACTTTATCGAAGACTGGATCGACCTGCTTCACGCAGGATATGCGATTAAAAAGTTCATGGGTAGGCTTTTCACGTGCGCACATTTCAAGAAGAAGAACACCAAATGAAAAAAGGTCTTGTTGTATCGACGTTAGCTCTGTGGTATTGGTTGTAGACGCGGTTGGATTTCGAGGTTGAGAAGAGCATCGAGAAGGAACAGATGTAGGTCGAGATGGGGATGCCAAACACGGCGACGAGTTGGAGGAACACTGCGTTGGGGATTTTGGAATTACGCAAAGTTCAGGAGCCATTTCATAGACAGTTTTTAATGCAGGACTCAAGAGTTGCGATGGAGCCTTGCCGGTTCGTAGCAGCAGCTCCAATCCGAATCGACGGATCTTAACGCCCTTCGCGCCATTCATCATCACCTTTTTGCTGGTTAAGCAAACACCCAGGCTTTGTTGTTTACGATGCAGAAAGAGAAGTCCACGGAGAATGTGGATCGCTATGATACCAATTTCTTGCCTTGACAATGAGATCTGGTCGCGGTGAAGTACTTCATAAAGGCTTACAGGCAAATATTCCATGACGACACAATCATGAGGACACGGGAGATCGTTCTGAACCTGATCTGACGAGGAAACCACTCCAAGAAATTGAACAATATTGGGATGAGGGAACGGTGCTACAAACCTCTGTAGAATATCAATTGTCGCATTCCACAGATTCGGCTTGAGAGGTGTTGAGCGACAGGAGTAAAGTACCACCTGCTCCCCACCGTACGAGCCTTTGCGTACACTCCAATGGGGCGTCTGCGAAATGACTCCTGGCCCTTCCTCCTCTAGGGCCACTTCCATTCGGTCGATTCCCAAACCATTCCATGACCCCAGACATTCCATGATGGCGAATAAACACTTCGAATCGTATTTTTATCCATTTAGGTCTCGTTTATCTAGCAGTTTCTGGCAGCGTTTGGAGCTGGTTTCTGCAGCTACTTGGAGCTGGGATGTTAATTTTGATACCAGATCATGAGCTTCTTGGTAGTTTGTGATCACCTGGCCTACATTTCTGAGGCTGGTTTGCAAACTTCCTTCTTCGCTTTGCATACTTTCTTCCTCGGCTACGAGTTTGTCCATATAGTACGTGGATCGGCGTAGATGCTGTAGCAGCTTCAGCGTAAATGTGTCCATCTTCTCTTGTAGGGTTTCTTTTTCTTCAACTTTCTCAGAAGGCTGCAACTGGTCTTGCGAGTCCTCCCCTGGACGAGTGATACGAGTCTCGCCTGTTTCTCCGGACTGAAGACAAAATGTGACTCGGTCTGCCAACTTTGGTTTCCGGCGTGATCCTTCCCTTTCTTCGTCGTCATCACAATGTTCTGCATCAAGCACTAACGATCGTTTAGTTCGCTTGTGGTGACGCTTCTCAAGTGCTAGCGTAGCGATGCCTCCGGCTTCCAGCTGGAATGGCCGCTTAGGCGGTTTGTGTGGCGATGGTGTTGGAACCGCTGGACTCATTGTAGACGAACCGTTCCTCTGACGGAAAGGACTACCGTTGAGAGATTTCATTCGGTCTTTACGCCCATTAAACTCTTCAAGAGCCCTTCGAACAGTGCTTACCGGCTCCTTAAGTCCAAACGTTCTCACTCTTTCAACGGGTAATGCGCTTAAATCACCAATAGTTTTCACTTTGTAAAACGAGAAAAATGGCCGGAACCCCATTGGGAAGTGTCGGTAAAGTGACGCGATTCCTTCCGTACATCCGACAAGATCGGGGTAGATGCACTGTGAGACTTTGAGACTTGGCCGTACAGTACTTGCATTGTTTTGGGGGATTGCCATCTTGGGTGGTGCAGATTGAGAACCAGCTAGCTGCAGCTTCGACGCAGACGACTTTGCCTTTGCTCCTTTGGCAGGTGATTGTCGTGGGGTCACTGGTGCACTTTCGGCTTTGTGTTTTCCATCTTCGCTAGTAGCTGCATGATTATCTGAACTTAGCAGACCACCGGCTGCCATATTTTGGGTCCCTAACCGGACTGGACCAGAATCAGTAGCGTTCTTGGTTGTCTTTGTCGAAATTTCGCCGCTCAGCATGCAAGGCGAGGAGGCATTCGTATCTAGGGATGCTGACACATATTCTGACTCGCCCACAACGTTTATTGAACGCTTCTCTTCGACGTCAGAAGCATCGTTTCCGGTTGCCGATCTAATCAAACAAGCAGAAGGAGGAGCAACAACCCCCTGAGGTTTGTGCAAGTCAAGCAACAGTGAAGCATTTTGCTGGCTTTCGAAAGTGTGTTCAGACAATTTGGTAGAAATCTTGACGAGCTCATTGAGCATGCTGCTTTCCTCGCCAGTAGAACTATCATCGAACAGGTCATGGGCTGTACGAATCGCTTCCTCGCTAAAACAAATGATACTATCAACCCCATGGGCGAGAGGTGAATCACTAGCAGTTACACTTTCCACTAACTTCTTGATGACAACATCCAGAAACATGAGTGTACTCTGCTTAGCATCCCCACGGTCATTATTCACGTCATCAACGAAAACAGCGTACTCAAACAGTAAGTTCATAACAAGAAGCGGCAGTACATTCTCCCTGCTTGAAAAATCAAGAGTTGATTCACTTGCTTCAGGGTTATTCCATCTTTTCATCACAGCCAAGCACTGACCATACATTTCTTTTAGGTACTCCATCCGCCGGACAATGTGGTCAAACAATTTACTCTTTGGATGGAGCATCGCAGTACGAAGATCGCCTGAGCGTGTGATCTGAGAAACAAGTGGGGCTAACAACCGTAGCTGCCACTCCAATCCAAATCCGACCGAGGCCACAACCACTGGACCAATACGAATGTCGGAAGGTTGGCCAGCTTGGTCTGTCAATGCGGAAACATCGGACCTGGAAGTTAATATTCCAAACGTAAAATCAATAGACATTCGCAATACGCGCAACTCAAGCGCTACTATCGGGGCCGAATCTAAAAGTAAAGTGTGTTTGCGACGGCTACTTGAGTGGAAACGCTGACAGTATCCTTTCCAAATATCTACCGCCAACTCGTTCCCATAACTTTTGCAACACTCACCACGACTTTCGTCAGATACTTCAATCAAATTTTGAACAGCACCGGCAACATCTTCCAGTAGACAGGCGATACCAATCATCGTAGAGCTTATATACACGTGGTCAGAAACCTGATCTAGTATCTCAGGATTTTGTGTTAGGTCATCCACCTCATCCCCACGAGCGCGAGTTGCCTGTTTCCGTTTCCCACTACCAGATCCATCCATGGAAGACGCTCCCATCGTGGTATTGCTACTGCTCTCGCTACGAAAAGGACTGGCTTTGCCACTATCAATGTTAGACATATCAAGTTCCCATATTTGTCTCGCAAATTCAGTAAATTGTTCCAGCTCGTTCATAGAGTTTCTTCCGTCATCGGCGCCAAATTGTTTTTTCATCATTATGAGTAAGGGAGACATTACAAGCTCACTGAACCATTTTCTCCACTGTGGCAGGTTTTGTGTGCAGGTTTCATCGGAAATGCAAAAGCTATTAAAGTCCTGCACTGCGACACGAACAATGCTGCGCCATGACTCGAAAGCTGCTTTAGCAATGTTCAATAGCCGCTCCTGCTCTAAGCATACTTTAATAGGCCAAGTAAGCAAGCCAACGACCGCCTTTTGGAAAAACCACTCCTTGGTATCATGAAAAATATCGACGAGGTCTGACCATACCAGCATTGTCATTAATCTCACTGCTGCATTGTCATCTTCCATGCACTTCTCTGGAACATATAGAACTTGGTTCAGCATGGCGAGATCGGCTGAGAACCTCGATCTCAATAATACCAGCGTCAACTGCCACAAATGCACTGCGTCCATGTGACGATCTCTATCCATGTGTATTTTCATCACAGGAAGCACATACTTTTGTGTGCAATTCTGCACCATTGTCAGCGTATCTTTGGTCCAATGTGGCAGGTGCTTGCTTGCTTCCGTGAGGACAAGTCGAGCTTGAGTCCTCGTTGACAGTTCGCTGCTCGCTAGTCGACTGGCGATCGGCCGCACAAAAATACTGAGCACAGCACCGTTTACAGCCACTTGCTCCGGATACTTGACCAGCAGCAAGTGCAGGCCCTTCAGGGCCTGCACTTCAACTACAAAGCAGCAATCACACGCACCTCCGTCAATGCTCGTGCTCCCCACCTCTTAAGCCCCACAGCCTTCACCTACTAGCGCGCGACTTGAACGGGTTCACCACGGCCTGCACCAGCCCCTCCACCGTCTGCGGCAAGAACTTGTGCCTGTCCGCGGGGAAGTTCTGCTCCGTGAGGCACCACAGGCACAGCTTGTAGGTGCGCTGGTCCTGCGTGGCGAACAGCAGCCGCGCCAGCTCGCCCAGGAAGAAGGTCACGTGCTCGGCCGAGAAGGCCGCGGCCAGGCTGCGGTGGTGCATGAGGTACGAGAGACAGCGCAGCACCGCGTGCTGCACGTCGCTCAGCGTGCTGCGCTGCAGGTCGAAGCGGATCTCGCCCAGCAGCGGCGCCACGCGCGCCTGCAGCCGCCGCACCGAGTCCTCCGAGTCCTCCAGAAGTAGTAGCTCCTCCAGCTGCAGGTACGCGTCCAGGCGCGTGTCACGGCCGCGCGAGCGCGGGAACTCGCGCTCCGTGAGCGCCGCCAGCGCGCGCGCCAGCTGCGCCTCCGCCGCCTCCATCGAGCTGTTGCGCATCCGGTCAATAACCTCTGCGCACGTATGGTGTGCGCCACATTATTCTTTGTGGAGCCTTACATTGAATAGTGTGTGCGCCACATTATTCTTTGTGGGCCTTACATTGAATAGTGTGTGCGCCACATTATTCTTTGTGTGCCTTACATTGAATAGTGTGTGCGCCACATTCTCGCTTGCGTGTGCCACATGAAATAGGTGTGGCGCACGCCACCGCGAGCCCAACGTGGGGCCGCCGGCACTACACCACTTGGATCGACTATGGCGAGCGCGGACAAAGGCGGCGGCAAGCCGTGGGACGGGGCCCTGGGCGCCGTGTCCAAGCAGCTGGACGAGGCCTCCAAGAGCGTGCGCGACGCGGCCGCGGGGCCCGTGGACCAGGCCAAGGAGCTCTCGAGCTCGGCGCGTCACGCGCTGCACGAGACGGCGCAGCAGGCGTGGGCCGCCACGAGGACGTTCGTGGCGCCCGTGGTGGGCGTTTTCCAGCGCGCGGAGGGCGCCGAGGGCACGGAGCTGCGCCGGCAGCTGGGCGCGGCCCGCGAGAGCCTCAACGCGCAGCTGTACGCGGCGCGGCTGCAGCTGCAGGAGTCCAAGAAGATCGCGGACGACCAGCTGGTGCCCGTCAAGGGCGCGCTGGTGGTCGCCCAGCAGCGTTAGTGCAGTGCTGGCAGAGCGGCAGTGGTGGGAGCGGAGTGCACTGTACTGACACTGTGCTGTTGCTGGCAATCGCAGAGCTGGTGAAGGCCAACGAGTTCCGCCGCGACCACCCAGAGGTGGCGGCGGCGGGTCTGGCCGTCGTCGTGGGCGTGCCCTCGCTGCTGATCCGTACGTCAAGGAACGTGGTTCATGGCGGTGTGGGCAAGAGCTGACTGCTCTGGTGTGTAACTGCAGGCGGCAAGTTTTCGGCGGTACGGAACTCGGTGCTGGCGGTGGGCGTAGGCGCCGCGGCGTGCTACGGCTCGGACAAGTGGGCGGAGAAGAAGCGGAAGTAAAAAGGGAGCTGCTAGTTAAGGGGGCGACGACAGGAGCGGATTGCATCGCATCGTATCACAGTGCATCACAACCATGTCGAGCCAGAGTCGTGGTCGAAGATGCAAGGAGGAAAAAAATTGAAACTTGTGTAAGGAGATCAAGAATTGCGCACCCTGAACCGCGATGTGTTACCGTCTTCGCTGTGCTGCTTGTCATTCATTTTAGGTGAAGGGATTCAGATCTACGCTCAGTACTGCTGACGTCTTTTAGTATTTTGAGCGTGAAACAGTCCAAGTCACGCGCCAATAGTTTCTACATTTTTTTCTGGCGTTTGATAGTTCTATAGCCTCCTCATATCATGCCGGAGCCGACGCCGCGGGAGTTCGTATCGCAGTGGACATGTGATCGTGGCCAAGATCGCGCTGACATGCATGAAGAGATAACTATGCAATGTATCGGTGTGGATCGAGTTGCTAAAGTGATGCGACAACGGCATGAACACAACCTGAAGGGCAATTTTGATACGGTAGACTTTGAAACACGAATCACTGCGCTTGGTGCCCACATTTTTCAAGCACCGCGATACGAAAGTCCAAGAGCTGACCTAAACTCCCCAGCGACAGTCGGAACGACAAGAATTCGCCCCCAATCTGCTTCACTTGCCCGTGACAATTGTGCCACAAGTAATAAAACTCGTTTGCGTCAGAGACCTCAATCTGCAAAGCATCGGTCTGAGGTGACTCACAATCTTGACCAAATCGACTGGAATGCATCAACTCAGGAGAAGCCCTCAAAATGGCGGGAAATGCTAGCTCGTGGCCCTGGATTTAAGCAGCTCACATTACGCAGATTAGAGCTAGAAACGTACGAGTTGCTTTACAAAACCCTTGACCAGAGGCGGCAATTGGATGAAAAGTCTCCTACGCGAAGAAGACGAAAGAGTGAAAATGCTGACAATGTTGCCAAGCTTGGTCAAGGCCAAAACCGAGTATGTGGAAGTGGGCTTCACCTCGCACGAAACCGAAAGAAACGGCAACAAGAACACGATCGACGAATGATGTTGGGCAAAAGTCGGCATTCTCCGTGTGGAGTGGGAAATAAAAAATCTGGAGGCATAGGTGAGGAAAAGCAAGCTATTCAAGAGAAGACACGGAGGCGGAATAAATCATTGAACCAGAAAAAATATCAGCAACGGCTTGAAGAATATGGAGCAGATGATCAAATGACCGATGCGGAAAAACACTCTAAACAACCACACTTACAACAACCATCAACTGGACACCGATCAACCCGTGGGCCCTGGATACCATCGGGATCGCAATGTTCGCTTGGCATTAGAGGGATATCGTCTGGGATGGGTGAGTTTCAATTACCTGCACAAGAACAACGCATTGCGCAAGTATTCGAAGCATTCCAGAGTCATGCCAAGGCACACCTACGATTATCCAAGCGCGTTCAGAAGCACTTGAAGAAGGCACAAACTAGAGCAGCCACTACAAATGCCACAGAACAGTCAGCTCAGAATCGCTCAACAAGCAAATGTTCTGCGAAGCAGACGGGTCTATCGTCAGCACCAAGTAACTCTGATAGCCGAATTATTGGCAACCAAGAAAATGACCAAGTCGAAGTTGTTCGTGTCGTTAATTGTTCTGCACCTCTGTCCAGCCTAGGCCATACATCAATGCACGAAAGCAAACCGTTTCTCAGGGAGTCACCGGTCACCCCAAGACTAGTGGTTCCTCCGCTCAAATTGCCTCCAAACTTATGGGAATACCAACTGTCAGGTGATACACTTGATGGCAATTCAAAACGAAAGACCGACCGAAAACCAAGTGTTACACCGAAGGATTCAAATACTATTGTGCCGTGCGCGGTAGTTGCATTAGATGCAATAGCCCAACAAGAGATGTATTCCAAACCTCACGCTGGGGATAGGACAATAGAAAAGCTCGGGACTTCAGCCCCAAGCTCTCGTAGAGCGACAATCGAAGATATATATATCGCTGAGGGTGATATGGAACAAGCTAATAGCGCGAGATTATCAACAGGTAACTCTGGTTCCCCGCCTGTACTTCTAGAACAAACCATCGTTATGCTACAGGTTTGCCTTTCCAATGAAGATGATGTTGATGCCAGTCAAAAGCTTGTAAACAATGATTCGAAAGATATTAGTACGCATGCGCCAAGTGATATGCTGCCAACTGAAATGGAAAATGCTCCGAGTCGCTTGCGATCGAACCCGTTGGCAATCCCAATGATTTCAGCGAGAGAAACGAGCCCCAAAATACCAGTAAGACTGTATGATGTTCCAGAGCAAGAATCTTCCGCGGCTGGTGCAAGGAGACCAACGTTAAATAAGCTGGTGCCATCTCCAGTAAGTTCAGCCGTTAAGAACATAATGGGAGACTCCAAAACTTGGGATCTTCAAGCAAATACTGAAGGCACCAACGCGAGTGAGAGCACAGAAAACACAGACAGCATCACTGAAAACCACTGCACTTCGTCCAGCAATGACCACTCAGTAATCAGTGACGACCTGGTTCTACGTGGAGATTATAGTGCAAGTGGAAGGAATGAAGCTACATTTGACGAGTCAGCAAAAATGATCAAGCCCTGCATGCAGAACAGTGGCAGTATTTTATTTGTTTCGGACTCTCTGAACGTCGATTTAAAAGACAGTGCAAATAACTTCACATCAAAGGTTTGTGCTGATCATCGCAGAGACGAATTTCAGAATGATAAGTATATGGCTTTGAAGGAGAAGCAGTCCGGTTGCTCCACGCCCATGGGTTCTAGTGTTTCTGTGCATATCAACACCAAGTTTCATCCGCTGGATCAACAACAATCGTTTGCCCCCTCTTTGCCTAATGCTGATTCAGTCAATACTGAGGGATCAAGCGAAATTGTACCAACTATGATTGAGGGCCCTGATCGCAACGAAAGTGTTGTTTTTCTGTCGAACGACAAGAAATGCGATGAATTACCAAGCGACTCGGGTGAACGGCTGGGTGAAGTTGTGATGCTGCCTAACCCACACCCAGAGCCCAATGTAAGCACTGTGTCAGCTACCCAATATTATACTATTAGTACCGAAGTTGCTGCGACGACAACAATAAAAGTTGGAGGCAGCTTTGCCTCTACAGAAGACAAAAATGCTATCAAGAAGTCACCAAAACGTAAAAGTAAGAAACCCAAAGATACCTCGACTGGCAAAATCGCGAAGTCTAAAACGGCGAAGCCCTTTGCATGCTTAGACCAAACTGACCCCTCGCAGTCCGTTCCTTCTGACGCGTCCACTTCCGCACTGTTGCAGCCCCAAACATCCTCTACGGAAGATCTGAGCCGCGGAGGTAAGGACGAGGAGGATCCCTTACGGTTGCACCAGCAAGAAGTGACTCGGTCTTTTTTGAAGCGGATTTCGTCACGTAAGGTGGTTGAACTGAAATCGTCATCCACCCCACCGCAAATAAATCACGAGCTTTGCGGTGAGTTGACGTCAGGAAAGGCTATCGTCACTGCCGTAGGTTCTGCTGTGAAGGAGCGTGGAGACAGTGACGGGGACGCCGTCTCTGAAAACGTTAGCAAGAGCGAATCAACCGTAGAGAAGCCAGGAGAATCTTTACGTAGCCGTGCTTCTACCGACATTGCGATGACATCATGCACCGAAAACGTCAACATGGTTACAGGTTTCGTTCATAGTGTTGATGATGGTTCAACATCTTCATCGACGATGACACAAAATAATCCTGACGCGCACCAGGACGTCAATGTCAAGGTAATTTACCTTGCAGAGGAATGTCAAGTACAAGCACAGCCAGAATCTAACATTCGAAACGATGGCAACGACACAAATGAAACCACCCATCCACATATCATACAGTTGGCATCGGATCACCACCATCACGCAGCTTGCAAAATTCAAGCTCAGTATCGTTGCTTTGTTCGGAGTCGGGCCATTCTCGACCAGCTAAGTTTTCTGTTGGCGCAGCAGCGTCGCGAGGTACGCAGGAAGTCGCGCGTAAAGACAAAAAAGACCAAGGACATAGTCTCGCCGTTGTCGATCGTTAAGTCGGTCACTACGTCAGATGTGAAGGGCATTGAAAACAACCAGCAAGTTGGACACGCCACGGTGATTCGTGAGATAGACGCCTTGATGCCTTCGGCCGCTGGTTCGAATGAGGACGTGGCGTCTGCGAACCGAAAAGACTCAAACGAGTACATTCTCGACGTTTTGGATGGCTCAAACCAAAACTTGGTACAGGCGGGTGCTACTCAGCACGTACAGGAGCCAGTCGTAGATATAGTGTCCATGACGTCCCGGCCCGATGGCATCAGTCAGAGCGCGACTAGCTCAGAAAATCTAGTAAACCAGCACGATCTCTCTACTCTATCTGAAAAGGATGTGGATGTGGTAAATATTGCCAACGCAACGCTCAGCTGTGGGCCCTTTCGAGAAGAGGAACGGGTTTTGGGTGCACAGCCAGGAATGCTGGCAAGCAGACTGGAGATCAAAGCTGGAACGCAACAGCCGGTCGGATCAGGTCTGATCTCCTCCAGTTTACTCGCGGAGCTTGCATTTTCAGATGATGTTGAAGAGAAGCAAATAATGGCAGATGCAGCCATACAGCAACCGCATTGGGAGCGCTATATGGACAGTGCGACCAACAAGTCCTTCTACTACAACCCCGCCACGAACGAGACGCAGTGGACCAACCCAGAGGTCCACGCTGCCATAAATTCGATCGGCACCCCTGCAACCCCACAAGCGACTGCAACCAGTGCGGCGGGGCCCGATACCGCAACGAGTTTGTGGCAGGAGTTTTTAGACGAGGCCAGCGGCCAGCTGTACTACTACAACACCAAGACCGGCGAGTGTTCGTGGGAGGCACCCGCCGCAGGAAGCGATGCTGTGGAAGTCGTGGCGTCGCCTCAATCCGTTGCAACAGCTGAGTCTACAGCAATTGGCGCAAGTCCCTGGATCATGTACATTGACCCGGCGAGTCAAGCACCGTACTACGCGAACCTGAAAACGCAGGCCACGACCTGGGAGCAGCCCGAGGGCTACGTCGTAGCGACGGGTACCGAGACTAAAGTGGTGATGATCACTGAAGCCGCCGTGACTGATGATGCGTACGTGATTGCAGTCGACGACTAGAGATCATAGCGGACAAAGTTGCCATATTGCCTTGACAGTGGAGGTGCATGGCACGCGTCCTCGCACGTTGCTGTCTTATTTGCTCAGCTGTTAGTTGCGTGCGACTAAGCTCGTGCTGCAAGCTTGGCGACGAGCGGACAGTGCTCGCGCTCCCGAGCACACATGCCCAGAAGTCCTGGTTTTGGCTAACCCCTAGAGCCAGATGAGCTGTTGTTGCGCTATTGAGCCCGTGGCAGCCAAGTTTGGTTATGATGCGACTTCGCGCCGACCGCCGCCTGCCGGCTATGAATGTTCCTGAAAGAAAGGTGGGGCGTCCGCTGCCAGAAGCTGTGGTGTTGTGTTGCCGGCGTGGCGCGACTATGGACTACCCCAGTTGGTAATGCGCCACCTGCCTCCGTCTCAAAGTCCTTGAGTCGCCTCCTTCAAAGCGGCACAAGCTGTTGATGGCGTCTGTGGCCGGTCAGTACCCCACAGTGTGGGGCACTGAGCGCTTCATAACGGTAGAGAGCGAGCAATATGACACAGCGGCACAGTACTAGCAGCAGGCGGCATTATTGCGCGTCGTGGGTCCAAGCTCCCTGAACGAGCGTTGCGGCGGCACCGACAACAGCCACATCGACTAGGGTCACGTCCGTTCACAAGTTTGTTGCGTAACGCTGACCGCTGAACCAGCGAGCCAACCCCCCACGAAAGCTCGACAGGTTGCCACCCTCCGACTCGGAGTCCGAGTGATGGCTAGCAATCCCTGTCGCCGACTTGTGATCTTGCTGCAGCTCGTTGCCGTTGCCCTGCCGAGAACATCGGACCTTGGGACGATCTCTGGCCTTGGTACAGAGTGACTGCTTGTCCCCATCAGCCCGCCGATCATTTCGATAGGCATGGAATGCCGCGGAGGGCAATTTGCGTAGGCAAGCTCTACCCGTTATTTCATCCAATACACATGTAATACTGTACAGTACATGTAAACTGAGTTTGTGCAAATTCATTGCAACTTGCAGATCGTAGCACTGCATTGCAGCATGTCTCCTGGCGCTCTATATGCTGGCAGGGAAGGATGCAGGGAATGAAGCTGGCAGTGTATCGGCTCAATGCAACGAGCCGATCCCGGCACCGCTCGAACCGCGCAACACCGGCGCTCTATATAGCGTGAAACGCTTGTCCACCGTGGCGTCGCGCGCTCGTGGGGATGCGAACTCGATGTTGAACAAACTTCACTTGCATGTATGATTGATTCACAAGGCATCATGGTTATCAGCGCGATATCTCGCTACCAGTACATCTACTTAAGTACTAGTAAGCGATAACTTCTACAATGCGCACGAGAATGTGCGCGACCAACACACCAGCGGAGAAGTTGATCCCCGCAGCAGGTCGTCGGTCCGACCAACGCGCTGCTTATTCGGTGGAATGTCCGGCTCCAATCTCGTGCCAGAACGCGTCCGGAGCTCGTCATTTTTCAGCGCTCCATGCAGCTCGGACCAGCGCGGTGCAGCGTGAGTCTCCGATGCCGGCAGGGGTTTCTGCGCCGCGGTTGGGGCAAACGTGCGGTTTAGTGCAGCGAAACCAGCTGGGCTCCTTTCGTGGCGTAGAGTACTAGCGGCGCGGTGCAGGGAGTGGCCAGCGCGCATGCTGCTTCCGACTCTCCTCTCCTGGGCCGACCAGACTGGCTGTCATTTCCAGATTCCACGGCCAATTGCTCGTTGCTGCGCTTCTCATCCGAGGCAGCGGCACGCAGTGAACGGCCTCGCAGTCAGGGGAACCAACCGGCCGCTACTTTTCCGCAGAGAAACTTACTTGTCCAGCGAACAGGATGAAGGTCGCCTCGGCCTTCGCCGCTGCGGTCGCCGCGCTCCTCGGAGCCGCGCGCGCCGCCGACATCGACAACGGCTTCGCGCAGGACGGTGCCACCACCTACTGCATGGGCGTGACCGGCGCCGTCGGCACGCTCGCGTTCGACACGCTCGAGGCCAGCAACGCTGGCCGCTGCCCCTTGGGCATCACGCTCTCGGTCTCGGCCTCGGAGGTGCACGTGAACGACCTCATCACGGTCAAGTGGTCGGCCAAGTCCAACTCGGGCGTGAGCAACTCCATCTTCCCGAACGCCATCGACTCGGCGACGGGCCTGCCCGGTGCCGTCACCGTGTCGTCGCTCTATGCCTGCACGTCCGGCACCAACTGCGCCACCAACGTGGGCGGCACTCCCACCGGAGCCGACGGAACTAGCACCGGAGCCTTCGCCACCGACGGCACCAAAGCTCTCGAGACCAACACGTTCACGCTGGCCACCGCCGGCGACTACGTCATTGTGGGTCTGGTGGCGCTGCCCGGCGACAGCTCACTCAGCCTCTCGGCGGACGAGTACGTCGTCTTCAAGAAGATCAGCGTTGTGTCCGCCGATTCCGCTATCTCGTCCTCGACTAATTCAACTACAGGTAGCGTAGGACCTTCTTCTGATGGTGGCTCGGGTGGCTCCGACGTCTCGAGTGGCTCGGGCTCGGCCACTTGGGCAACCACTGCTCCGCCCGTAACAACTGCACCACCGCTAACTTCGGGGCCCTCCTCTTCCACAGGTTCGTCTGATAAGGGCTCGTCGGACGGCAACTCGCACAGCAACAGCAATAGCAATAGCTTGTCGAGCCACAGCGGTGCGTCGGGCAGTTCGGCGGAGGAGAGTGCCAAGTCAGGCAGTGATGAGGACAACTTGACGTCCACTACGTCCTCTGACAGCGCCAAGCAGGGCACTTCGACCACCCCGACGACGTCAGACGACACGACGCAGCAGACTGACACGGGTTCCTCGGGAACGACGAAGTCGGCTTCTACGTCCAGTAGTGTCAGCGGATTCCTTGGTGGCAACGGTGTGGTCATTATCGCTGCTGTTGTCGGCTGCTGCATCGTTGGTGTTGTTGGTTTCCTCTTCGTGATGCGTCGCCGCAAGGAGCAGCGCACAAACGCTAACAAGGCGTTTGATTTGCACTCGCCATCCATGTCTAGTGACATGGATGACAGCGCTCTCAACCACGACGGCAAGATTGATCTGACCTACGTAGCCAACATCTCGTCCCGCAACAACAACCAAGCTGCCGAGAACGTCATGAGTGAGGAGTCATCGGTGGCTATTATGGCTTCGGCGGAGCGTGGATCGGAGTTGAACTCGAGCAATGGTGGTTCGATGAACTCGCTCCCGAAGAGCAGCCTAGACACGGATGAGTACTCGGAGAAGGTGAGCTACGGTGCAACGGGCTCCGCTGGGCACCAGACCGAGGCTGAGATTGACTCCTATCGCATGAGCAATATGTCGGATCTTTCTTCGGTTGCTGGTGGCGCTCAAAGCGAGGCCTCAATGTCCAACTTCGGCGATTCGGTTGTCTCTGCGCGTCAGAACCAGTACTTGCAGGGTGAGTGGAACGATTCGGAGTCGTCTCGCATGGACTCCCGACTTGATTCGATGGAGCAGGCTGAATTGAAGGCCCGCGGATTTGGCAGCATTGGTGGCTTCAGCACGGTTAGTGGCTTATCCGAGGACAACACGCGCATTACTGACTTCAGCGAGCACGACTCGAACCGCGGCATTGGCTTCTCGATGTCGTCTCGCCCTACCGTTGAGTCACGCTTCACCGAAGACTACCACGAGACGGAGGTGCGCGCCACTGTCGAGTCCGAGGTACGCTTCTCTGAGGACTACCGCGCTACGGAGGACTCACGTGTTACCGAAGACTCTCGTGCAACGGGCTTCTCTGAGGCTATGGATGATTCGCGGATGCAGAGCGAGGTGTCCGTGGACTCTTACGGATTCCGACCATCGGCCGCGGACTCATACAGCTCTGGTATGTCCCCTTACAGCCGCGAAGGCTCGCGTATTAGCGCCTTCAGTGTTGGCTCGGACCGCTCCAGCACTTACTAGACGAAGTGAAGTTTTTGGTAATTGGCCTTCTGGTGCTAGGAAGGAGGCACCGGGTGCTGAGAGAGGTCAACGGAGTAAGCCTTGTGATTTTGATCTCTTTCTCCAGTACTCGATTTGAGTCTGTTGGTAATGTTATGATGTTTTTATATCTATTTCTTGCCTGCCTCACATGTGCGTCCAATTCATCGGCTTCAAGGTAAATAAACAGCGACACATTTACTACACGTAGTACACTACTACTGTAGTAAAAAATTTTGCACGTAGCACCACAAGCACAAGATGTATGAATATGCGGAGTTGGCTACCACATCATTTGATTATAATAGCTAGCCACTGGCTGCTTTACAATTGCTTAGATAAGCTTGTGCTCCTTGGCTAGCTTGGTAAGGTTCTCGACAGTCGAGGGCTCGCATTCCACAAGAGGAGCGCGCACGGCGGCCGTGCACTTGCCCATGAGCTGCATCACCTTCTTGATGGGCTGCGGGTTGGCCTCGCTGAAGAGAGACTTCACCAGGAAGATCTGCAGCCAGTAACAACATGTTAGTATGCTAAGGTACATTAGCATAAATCACCAGAAACGTACGTTCTCCAGAGCAGCCTTGCGGGCGGCAGCGTAGTCGCCCTTGAGCATCGAGTTCGTGACGGCCAGCACCTTCTTGGGGGCTATTTGCAGAAAAACATCACGAGACACACGTGAGTTTGCTGCAATACTGGCAAACGGCATCACGTCTGCTGCGGATACTCACAGGCGTTGGAGAGAACACTGATGACACCGGTGGCACCCATGGCCATAAGCGGCAGCGTCAGGTTGTCGTCACCAGACAGAATGGTGATGTCGCAGAGGGCGGCGATCTCCATGGCCTGGTCGAGTGAGCCCGTGGACTCCTTGATGGCCACGATGTTGGGCAGCTTGTAGAGCTCGGCGATGGTCTGCGGCGACAGGTTGACGTTGGTGCGTCCGGGGATGTTGTACACCACCACGGGCAGGCCCACTTCAGCCACGGCCTTGAAGTGGGCGTACAGGCCCTTCTGCGTGGGCTTGTTGTAGTAGGGGCACACCACCAGGCAGGCGTCGGCGCCGTGCTCCTTGGCGGCGCGCGTGAGGCGCAGCGCCTCGGCCGTGCTGTTGGAGCCCGTGCCGGCGATGACCGGCACACGGCCGTTAGCCACGGCCACCACCTCAGCGATCACGCGGTCGTGCTCCTCGTGGGAGACCGTGGGGCACTCGCCCGTCGTGCCCATCTGTGCGGCAGCAATGCAACAGCGTCAGCATCAAGGATGTCGAGCAAGTGAGGCAGTTGGCTGGGGCGCGTACCGGCACGAGGCCGTTGATGCCCTCCTGGATCTGCCACTCCACCAGCTCGCGCAGCTTGGCGTAGTCGACGGCGCTGCCGTCTTCCGTGAAGGGCGTCACGAGCGCCGTGAAGGTTCCTTGCAGCTTGAGGGTCATAGTGGGCGTGGCGGGCTGTCTATTGAATTGTGTGGGCGCCGCGCGCTGACGTCGGATGAAGTTGAGGATCGGCGGGCCGCGTCGCCCGCCAACCAAACCGGCCCGTCGACCCGTTCCCCTCGGACTCAACACGCTGATTGGAAGGAATCGCCGCTGATTGGCAGCCTGTGGGTAGCTTCAAGGAGCGGGGGAGGCGGGTGGCGACGCGTCCCGAATCTCGGCCGGAAAGCCGGAGGCCCAGCTTGTATTGATACAACTTACTGTATCTCAGTTGTTGACGGCGGGGGTGCTGCCATCGTCCGCATCTTGACGCCGGCGTCCTCACCTTGAACACGGCATCGCGAGAAATCCCGGTAGCCACTGCAGCGAGGGAGCCAACGTCACTGAACAGAGGTACCTACCAGCAAATTTGTAGTTCAAAGTTTTGAAAAGCGCGCGAATGGAGTGGCGCGATCGTCTCCATAGCAGAAGCAAGTGTATCAGAGTGATGGTCACTCGCAGCCCCATCCCTTATCGGAGCGCGCACTCGTCCGCATACAGAGCTCAAGTGAACCGCGCGACGAGCGCGACAGGCAGCGCAGCAGCAGAGCCGCCGACGCCCATGACGAGAGCCGCGCCCGACCGCGCGGCCTTCGCGGACGCCGCGCCCTACGGCCGCAAGCGCAAGGCCGACGACTTCGAGTGGGAGTCGTCCAAGGAGAACGTGATGCCGCTCAAGCGCGGCCGCAACGTGGCGGACCTGAACAAGGCGCTGCGGGCGCACGACTCGTTCCAGACGAAGCTGCGGCTGGAGGACGAGGTGCGCGCCAAGGAGGACGCCATCGTGGCCTACGACGGAGACGACCCGCTCGTCGGCTGGCTCGACTACGTGCGCTGGCTCGAGGTCAAGATGCCCGAGGACACGAGGAAGAAGTTCGCGGTGCTGGAGAAGTGCACGCGCGCGCTCAAGGACGACGCCAGATACAGGAACGACATGCGCTACATCCGCCTCTGGATCCAATACGTGAGTAGCTCTGCGGCCTTGTTGGCCACCGGGGAGCTGCGGACTGACGGACTGTGGGTCGTGTGTGCGTGTTAGGCGGACTTGGTGTCCAACCCCAAGGACATTTTCAAGTACTTGTACCAGAATAAGATCGGTGAGAGGGTCTCCCTGTTCTACATCGGCTGGGCCTACGTGCTGGAGACGATGGCCAACTACCCCCAAGCTCACAAGATTTACTTGAAAGCCAGCCAGAAGTACGTGCATACGGATGGAGGACACAAATGTGGCGGGGTGCCGACTGACGATGCTGGTTTCTCTACAGGAACGCAGAGCCACAGGATCTGCTGGAGAGGAAATACAAGGAGTTCCAGCGCCGTATGAGTCGGCAGTGGCTGAGAATGACGGAAGAGACCGGGATAAGCGATCTGGACGAGGTAAACCACCGTCGTGCTCTTGAGAGTTTGTCAGCGTACGGAACGTTGGAACTAAATGATGCTCAGCGTCAGCAGCTTCACCAACATCACGCGTCTGCCCGAGCTCAGCGCGTCCAGCAAGCAAATGCACACAAGCCGGTATTTATTATTTACGAGGATCCTGTGAGTCACGCGATTGACCCATTCGTTGGCAACGGTGGCTGGAAAAAGCTTGGTACAGCCCAGCAGCAGGACAAAGAAAACGAGATGGCGCCCAGTGCGTGGAACCCGCCTTCTGCTCAAAGAACGGTTGATGGTGGGCGTCAACCTGAACGTCGACCATTACCCGTTCTGAGCAGCCGTGCAGAATCGAGTCCTCTGCAGGTTTTCGTGGATGATGAATTTACTTTTCCTGAAAGTGCATTAAAACGGCGAACACCACTGACTCATCGTTCTCAAACGCTGCGGCAGCGAATGGAGGGAGTAGCCACAGAGGAAGAGTTGCTGGCACAGGAACCGCTGAAAAATTTTACAGCTAGTGACAAGAAGAGGATGCAGAAACAGGAAATGAAGGGCAGACTGGAAAAACCGCGCTACGACATTGGGTTATTGACATCTGGGACGGGCGAAGCAGTTTCCTTCGAAGAGATTCGAGCTCGTGATTTTCAGCATTCGGTCAACAGACGCCGCAAGCTCGGTCAGAGAGCTCTTGAATCTGTATCTCGTAGCATCGCTTCTACAGCTAATGCTACTACCATTTCGTCGGCAGCTCCAAAGTCGTCTACTTCTCGCCAAGCCCAACCAGAGCAGAAACCGGCCTCAACAGCGATAGCTTCTCATGGAATAGTGCTTGCGGAACCAAAAGCAGGGTCTTTTGCCGCATCTGATGCAGCTACATCAAGCGAATTGGCACCAATCCATGATGACCAAGAAGACATGACCATTAACACTCGTGTCGCGTTGGAGGATATCAACAACATGTTCTGCAGCCCACCTAGACAGAAACCTAGCGCCTTGGAAGCGAAAGAGGAGGATCCTGTTGAGCGGAAGCTACACTTCAGTGTATTTGATGACTCCGTCGATAGTGTAGCAGTAAATGCACAAGACCAGTCGCTGCGTCAAGACCTGAATGAGTCTATCCCGAAGAAAACTTTTCAGATTTTTACTGATGAAGTCGCTGAAGAGCCTCGCACAGGCAGAAAGACATGGAGTCAGAAGAGAAAACCCCTCGGTGCTCGCGATGACCTTGTACGCAGTGGTCGCCTTACGAACAAGGACGTTCTCAGGCAAGCTGAGAAGGATGCAGTCGCAAATGATTCGGAAAAAAGGTAGAGAAGAGTTCCATGAGTTGCTCTTCTTCTATCTATCACAAGCGTGCTGTTGTCCCGCACACCTATTGAACAGCATGTGTCTTAGCTTCCGGATTCAAGGCACTACCAATAATGTAGCACGAGAGAAGTCACCGAGGTATAGTTACCATTCATATCGATGGCCTTCTAATTCACTGTGGCGTGATCCTTCAATGAAAGCATGTAATATTCATTCCAAGCTATCTATTTCGTGTCGACTAACTACTGTGGTTTAAAGAAAATTGGTTCACTCAGCAACAAAGAGTACACCTGAGCAAGTTCCACAAATCGCGGATAGATCAGTACCTGCTCCACAACTTGATCCGTACACTTTTGAGAATCGTCAAGCCTTGATTCTGGATCAACGTGTGGACTGGTATTTGTGCTCGAGACCCGACGCCGTCAAACTTCATTCCCATAAGTTACCACGAATTCCGTGCAGTAACTCGACGAAACGGAAGCTAAGAAAGCCAATTACTATCAAGGCCAGCCCAACGTTAACACTTCAGTTGATTGGCGTGCTTGGTGCAGGCTCGTTTGCTTATGTATTTTCAGCCAAAGTCTTCGACAGAACCAGGAACACCAGCTACGAAGCTATTAAAGTGCGTGCTTACAGTATCAAATGTTTGTCAGATTGCATCTGACGCCCGTGCATTATTCAGTTCGAAAAAGAACGCCAGAATTTGGCATGGGAATTCTACATCACGAACAAAGTCAAGAAAAAACTTCGGGTTGAACATGGGATTCCGGATGAGAACATTCCTCTGCCAAAACTTAGCGGGTTGCATTTATTCCCGGTGCGTGAGAGTGATGCGCACTGAAGCCTGTCCGGTCTAATTGTTGCTTGAATAATATTCTCTCGACAGAATGGTGCTTTACTGATCATGAACAAGGGTGATTTTGGGACACTATACGATATCCTCAACTACTACAAACAAGTAAATTGAGTTTTTGCTCGATACGTTTCCATTTTGACCAGCTCACAGTTGTCGTCCTCTTCAGGCCGGTGTTACTTTTCCTGAGGTTCTTGCAGTTTACTACAGCATTAAGATGCTGAGGTGCATTGAGCTCCTTCACGGAACCCATGTTCTCCATGGCGACATAAAGCCCGATAATTGGCTGATGATACCCGGGTACCCTTCATCGGTGACATGTTTCAACAATCAAGACCAGCCCGGCGACAAATATTTTCAAGCTGGTGATCTCTATCTAATCGACTACGGAAGATCGATCGACCTCGCCCTTTACCCGGATGGGACTGAGTTCCGAGGCGATTGCCACGTTAAAGGGTTTCAATGCGTTGAAATGCTTACGCAGCGTCCATGGACGTACCAAATTGACACGTTCGCCTTTTGCGGGACGATGCACTGCATGCTCTTTGGAGAGTACATGGAAGTCAAGCCCAACCGGGATTCGAACGGTGTTGAGCGCTGGGGAATCGTGAAGCCATTCAAGCGCTACTGGCAGGTCGATATGTGGAAATATGTTTTCCGCGTGCTATTGAACGTCAAAAGCTGTTCGGACCAGCCTTCGTTGGTCGAATTGCGAAAGCGTTTTGAAAATTACTTCGTATCTAAGCCCAGCCGTCGGCAGGTACGCTCGTGTCTCTTAATATACTCATAGTAGCCGGTTGCAAGTGCTGACCCCTTAATCTCCACCAACCAGGAGCTTGTAAAGCAGCTAAATCGGCAAGAGGGATTTCTAAAGAAGTCAAGCGTCTAGACGCACCGCAAATTTCACGTAGCTCTTAATTCTAAGCGTTCGTCAATCTACAAGTGAGGGAGTTCAACTCAACCCCAGAAGTTTTGCACTTGGGCAAGGCGCACAATTATTTGCAGCTGAGTCACAAAGACAATCCGTTGGTATCGCGCCATGACTTGAAATCCAATACCGTCTTCTCTAGCATATCTAAGACGATGGCCGCGCACCAATCTGGTGAGTTACTCGCAAAACAGTAGACACAATTAGAGCACACACAAGAACAGTTACCCATGACCAGCTAGCAAAAGTCAATCCTGTGTATTCCTACGGGTTAGTGCCTCTGCGCTGTTATTGCCGCTGGGTGCGGATTTTGTGGCTTTAAACAGCGGGGCGTACCTGCTGCTTTGAATCACTTGAGTTGATCGCTGATGACTGAGATCAAGGCACGCAGCGGTTAGTTCGTTACTGCGGCGGATTGTTGTATGGCGGATATTGATACTGATCAGCTCCATTTGATCCAGGCGCACCAGGTGGCCCGTAGTAAGCCTGATAATCCGCTCCCTGAGCAGCAGCAGCACTTTGATCCCACGATCCGTAATAGGAATTGTACCCACCATCCCAACCTTGCGCTGCCCATTCTTGGCTCTGAGCTTGGTAATCATACCCACCAGGAGGTGCCACTGGAGGAGGGAATGCAGTGGCTGGCGTGGAGCCCAACGTAGCTACACCAGGAGCTCCGGACGTACCAGGAGCTCCAACCGACTGTTGCATCATCCAAGGCTGTGTCGCGGCGCTTGATGATGTCTTAGCAGGTTGCAACCATGGGGCCGATGCCGCAGATGACTGAGAAATGGCGGCATCTGAAGGTTTGTCCTTCGGGGGCGGCGGTGCTTCACCAAGCTGCTGCATGAACGATTGGTATTCCTTGTCGATAGCGGCATTTTCTTCTGCTGACTTCCTCTTTTGGGTGCAATCGCGAGTTGGGTGGCTTGAATCTCCGCAAATCGCGCATTTAACGTTGACTGCCTTAAAGCTACCTGGTATGCCATTTGCGTTATGCACAATGTGTTAAAATAAATACACGATGATATCAGTATTGCAATGGCAAACGTACGGTGGGCGTCTCGGTTGGGGCATTCCCATTGTCGGTGCCCTTTTTCACCACAAATATGGCAGTAGTCATCGTCTCGAAGAGTGCCGTTGATGAGTGCCAGCTCGCGCAACTGCTTCTGCTTGTGAGAGTTCTTCGTATCGTCCACTGGTACCAGCAGACTCTGCACCTCTTTTGCTGCTTTGTCAATATCCTCTTCTCTGTCGCCGGTAATAAGCACGTGCAAGTCGTCGTTCTCGTCGGCATTCGTCTTCTTACCCTTGCTACCTTCCTTCACGGATCCTTTGCCACGGATAGCAATCTTGCAGTTCGTCTCACGCTCCATGCGCTTCTGTGTGTTGCCCCGAGGGCCAATAATCAATCCGATGAAGTTATACGATGGGAATTCCTTGATAGGAATGTAGATCTTGCGGTGTAGTTTCTGACGTGTGTAGTCAGAGGGTGGGCGGAACAACGGATTCACTTTCACCAGCTGATCAATGGTCTCGCGCCGACGCTTTTCCAGAGCAGCCTTCATGCGCACCTCACGGGTGTTGGTGCGCTTTCCATTGGAGTCGTACTGCGGTGGTGGCGACGGCGATCTGTTCGGATCCTTCTCGATCAGCGCTGCGTCCATGGCCACAGTCTTGAGTTTCTGGTTGATGTTTTCCAGCTGCGCACGCAGCATGACAGCCTGCTGCTGCTGCTGAGTAAGCAGCCCCGTCATCGTTGAGGAAGCAGGTGCCCAGCGCGACTTCTTGCGCTTCTTCTCTCCGTTGTCATCGGCGGCAGGATCCACCGGATCTCCCCAGCGACTCTTGCGCCTCTTCTTGGGCTGCTCCCCCGCCGCCTCCGGCGCGTCTCTCTTCTCGGCGGAGGAGTTGTCCTTGCCCTCCTTCTGTTTCTCCGCAGACTCCCCCTTCTTCTCCTTGTCCGCAGCCTCCTCCACGTCGTCCCCGTGCTCCGTGAACTTGATGTAGGCCTTGAGCACCTCCCGGTACGGCTCCCACGTCTTGAGCTCCTGCCAGAAGAGCGGGAACGCGCCGTACTTGGCCTGTGGCAGCAGCGAACCCCTCAATTAGTACAAAAAATCCTCACGACCACAGGGCTGAACGGCCGCACCTCGAGCTGCGGGCGCTGGCGGAACCACTGCTTCATGGGGTGGTGGTAGCTCTTCATCATGGCCTCCTTCTCCTGCCGCTCCTCGTAGTGGTACTCGTCCTGTGGCTTGGCGCCGTCCTCGCCGCCGTCCACCGAGGCCATGAAGGCCGCGAAGCCGCCCGCGTCCTCGTCCGCCATCTCCGCTACAATTCGCCAGTGAACCGGCGGCTCGCTTTTGGCTCCCCTGCGTGGGTCGGTGGCAGCAGCGCCCCACTCGAGCCCCCAGCTGTCGGTACCGCTAGCCGGCTTTGTGGCGCGAGCACACACATCCCCACGGACGGGCGTATCCACCCGCAGCCAGCCACTGGTCCCCGACTCCCCCCAAGACGATGGCGACGGAGCACGAGGACGTGCTGCGCGCGCTGCTGGACGCGGCCGTGCTGCGCCCCACGCACGCCGCCTTCATCCAGAGCTACCGCCACGAGGTGCTGCACAAGAGCGCGCGCGGCGAGCTGCCGCTCAAGCGCCTGGCCGCGCAGACGCTGGCCGAGGCCTCGCGCGCGCAGTACCGCAGCTCGGAGCGCCACCTGCGCGCGCTGCTGGCCGAGGCCTGCGCGCAGCTGCCGGCCTTCCCCGAGACCTTCGCGCGCGTGCTGCACGTCAAGGCCGCGGGGCTCGCCGCCACCTTCGCCAGCGCGCGCGGCGTGGCGCTGCGCCTCTCGTGCGTCGTGCTGGACGCGGCGCTGACGCACGCGCCCGACGCGCGCGCGGCCTGGCTGCCGGAGCTGCTGGCGGCGCAGAGCCGCCTGCTGGAGGCCACGGTGGCCGACGCCCCGCGCAGCCAGCAGCAGGCGCGCGCGGCGCTGCTCAAGCTGCTCCGGACGCACGGCGAGACGCTGCTGCACGCCTACGTGGCCGTGATCAGCGGCGCCGCGCCCGAGGAGCAGCACTTCCAGCTGTGGCTCGCGCTCTGCGAGAGCGGCCGGCTGGACAACGCCGCGCACGAGACGCTGTGGAGGAAGTACGTCTTCTGGGCCTTCGAGAGCAAGAAGCGCGTCTTCGTGCCGCTGCAGCAGGGAGACGCGCGCTTCAGCAGCCTGAGCGACGAGCAGTTCGAGGCGCTGATCCTGCCGCCGGTGGCCAAGATGCTCAAGAAGGCGCCCGACACGGTGATCGAAGCCGTCGGCGCGCTCGTGCACGCCGCGCCGCTGGACTTTGGACGCTACCTGACCGACGTCTTCCAGCCGCTGCTGATCAGCAAGCTGCGCGCGCCCAAGGACGACGTGCGCGCTCTTGCGGTCGCTCTGGCCGGCGCCTTGGCGCGCTCGTTCCGCCAGAGCGAGCACATGCAACAGTTCGTGGCCGCCATGAGCGCGCTGCTGGATGGCAAGCACGGCCTTCTCGCGCAGTTCTACCAGCGCGAGGTTGTTTCTGCTGTACTGAACGACGCTGCTGAGGCTGCGGCCATTCAGCTGGACGCGTCGGAAGTGAAGGATATCGCACCGACGGCTATTGCTTCTCTGCTCAAGGCGGTGGGCAAGGAAGCTCACGAGCAGACGCGCCACCTTGGACTGCTGGCGCTAGGCAAGTGGCTCGCGCTCGCTAACACGGACGAGCTTGATGCAGCCACTGTCACTGGCCTGAAGGCAGGCTTCAAGGGCAAGCCCGAGCCTGTCGTGGCTGGCTATCTTCGTGCGTTGGCAGTACTGTGCCGTACTAGAGCCAATGCGGTGGTGCCCTTCGCCGATGAAGTTCTCGCGGTGATCAAGGAGTCAAACAAGAAGCCCAATATTGTGCACCTGGATGGTGTGCTTGCGGTTGCTGTTGCGGGAGCGATTGCATCTGCTGGTAGCGAGATGGACGCCCGCATGGCTAAAGAAGGCGTGACGGACCTGATCTTGAACTCGACGTCCTTCGTCCACAACAGCGTTAAAACGGTGTTGAGCACCATTGCAAGCACCACTTCGCAGGGATCTGTGTCGGAGGCCCCAGAAGTTTCTGCACTGGCTGCGCTTTCTCGCGCTATCGTGTGGGTCTTGGCATCGCAGCAGTCGGATGCCAGCGAGGCTTACTCGCTTTTGGTGGAGCTGCTGTGCTCCTCCAGCCTCACGGTGCGTCAGAGTGCTGAGAGTGCTGTGGAGACCATCTATATGTCGTCCTTGGAAAACTGCTCCGGTCTTGTGGTTGCGTTCGAGAAGAAACTTGATGCCATCACTACTGACGAGGAGGCCAACATTCCTTCTGCAGGTGTGCTCCGCCGTGCACTGCGCGTCCTTCTTCCTGCTGCGATCAGCGAGGCTGATGGCACGAAGGCTCAGGTATTTGCACCCGCACTTTTCCTTGCGCACCACCCATTCCTTGTTGCAGGCAAGAAGACCAACGCCTTTGCTCGCGAGTGGCAATCTATTCGCCGACGATTCTTGTCGCCCGCCTCTGCCCCCGCCGAGGATGAGGATGATGAGGATGATGAACCCCCTAGCGATGCTAGTCGCGTAGACAACTTTATCGAAGAGCACGAGGAAGTCAAGACTGCAATTGTTGAACTCCTGGCTAACCCTTCAACTGGTAAGCTTTACTCTACGAGTCCACAGCAGCGACTGGCAGCCCAGCGGGTGCTGGCTACACTGCTCCAGTTCGCCGGTAACGGTGACGGCGAGGATCTTGCGCTGCACGATGTGATCGAGGAGCAGTTGGCTAAGCGTCTCGATGACGAACAAATCGATGCACTTAGCGAAGAAGATGTTCTTGTGTGCCAGACCCCTTTTGATGAGCTGTATGAGCCCAAGAAGGAGGGTGAAGAGGAGGATAACACTAGCAGTCGTACTAAGCGTGGAGGCCGTAGGGGCAATGACGACGAGCAGTGGGAGCAAGAGCTGCGCGAGGAACTTGAGCGCAAGAAGCGGGCTGAACAGGGTGCTCAAAAAAAGGTCTACACGACTGAACAAAAAGCGCTGCTGGAGCAGCAGCAAGAGCTTCGTCGAAAGGTCCAGGAGACGCATCGTGTCGTGTCTGCTGTGTTTGAAGCAGTCAATATGTTGGCTATTACTCGTCCAGATGAACTGCACCCGACGCTGCCGTACCTACTGCGTTCAGCACGTGTACTGTTCACGTGCCCGTTGTTTAAGTCGGAGGTCTCTAGTGCATTGTCCTCCCTGGCCAGGGCTATTTGCCCGGAGCTCCTTCGCACGAACTACCAAGATGTTGCGAGCTCTCTGCGTGTTGTTTTGGAGCTAAATGAGCTTGCTTCTGACAAGACCAAGGCTGGTCACATTGCTGGCGTGGAGTCGTTGTTCCTGCGTTTGCTGGCCGAACTCATGGAGTATGTATTTGGCTTTCAATTCGAAAGCGAGGCTGACTTCGATGCAGATGCGCCGTGCAACTTGATCCCTCCTCCAACGCTTCATTTGCTCTTTCCCGTGCTGCGTGATTTGCTACGGTTTGCTCCGGACCTGCGTCGGTGGGCTTTACCTCTCTTTGCGGTGCACGCACGAATGATCCCGGACGAAGAGGAAGAAGAAGTTGGTGATGTGGCATCCCAACGTCTGCTGCGCCGCGATATGTTGCAGCTGACTTTGCTGCTTCTGTCTCAGCAAGCAACGGGCAGTGCTTTACCGATCACAAACACGGATCTGGCGCCGGGCAAGTTGTTGACTTCTCTGTGCATGGGCCCAGAGCTGACAGCAACGGAATGGGCTCCGCTTCTTGGTGATGATGGTCTGCTCTCCGAGGAGGCTAGTGCCCGTGGGGAGGTTCTGGCCGCGCTTCTTAACGTTGTCCTAAGTGACGAAGGTGGTGAAGAATTCCGTAGTGCCAAGCCTAGCTCTCTGCTTATTAGCCGTCTGTATTGCTGCTGCTTTGATTCGGATGAGAAGAACCGTGCGCTTGCCAAGCAAGTTTGGGATGCAACCGGGGCCACGGTCACAGCTCTCTTCGCTGGCCCGCTTCTGGTGCTGCTGAACCACACGCATGCTAGCGTGCGTGAGAGCGCGTCTCTTGCGCTTGCTGATGGTATGCGCCAATTCCCGAAGTCCGTGACACCGCTTCTGAACAACCTCAAAACGCAGTTCCTGGGAAGCCAGCCTAAGCCAATGGAGCGCAAGGATGAGTTTGGTATTCCTACTGTTCGCCGCCCTGGCGCACAGGCTGCTGAATTGGACGAAGATGCTCGCACGATGTGCCCTCGTCTGGGTGTTGCTCTCTGCCTGGAGAAGGCAGCAGAGGTAGCTGGCCCTGAAGCAATGACTAGTGCGAACACTATGGCGTTGTTGACTTTCGTGATGGAACATGGTTTGGGTGACCCGAACTCTAAGGTGCGTTCTCAGATGCGCAAGACTGGTGTGCAGGCTGTGGCTTCGCTTGGTGGCGGTGTGAATACAGCGCCGCTGCTCGAAATGTTTGAGCGTTTCCTCGAGACTACCGCTCCCCCGGCAACTTCTGCTGTCGGCGCGGGCAAGAAGGCTAAGGTTGGAACTCACCTGGCTGCTCAACAAGAGGAAATGCTGGAACAGAATAAGCAGGCGTTATCAATCTACGATCACCAGCGTGAGGGTGTTGTGGTGTGTTTGGGCTCACTGGCCAAGCATATGGCTCCGACGGACCCCAAGGTGTCTTCTATTGTGGATTCACTCATTGAAGCATTGGGCATTCCGTCTGAGTCTGTCCAGCGCTCGGTTGCCACTTGCCTGGCGCCTCTCATGGGAGCGGTCAAGGATCGTAGCACGAACATCCTCGATGATCTGTTAAAGCGTGTGACTGAAGGCGAGACGTTTGGTGAACGTATGGGTGCAGCTTACGGTGTTTCGGCTGTGGTTAAGGGACTTGGTATATCGGCACTTAAGATCCACAACATTATCCCACGCCTCGAGGAGGCAATGAAGTCAGGTGGCGCGAATGCTCGTCAGGGCGCTATGCTTGTGTTCGAGTGCTTGAGCCAGCGTCTCGGATTGCTCTTCGAGCCGTACATTATTGTTATCTTGCCCGTTATGCTGAAGTGCTCGGCCGATGCTAGTCCGCAAGTTCGTGAGGCGGCTAGCCACACGGCCAAGGGTATTATGGCTAATTTGTCGGCACACGGTGTGAAACTGGTGCTGCCGTCGCTCCTTGGCGCACTTGAGGAAAGCGCTTGGCGTACGAAGCAGTCGGGCATTCAAATATTGGGTTCGATGGCGTATTGTGCACCCCGTCAGCTTGGCTCCTGTCTACCCCAGGTTGTCCCCAAGCTGATGGCCGCGCTTACTGATTCTCACCCGAAGGTTCGCGATGCTGGCAAAAATGCTCTGCGTGACGTGGGTTCCGTGGTACGGAACCCCGAGATCGCTACGATTTCTAAGGTGCTGCTTGATGCTCTTGAAGATCCGAATCGCCACACCTCCGAGGCACTCCAGCAGCTGCAATCGACATCTTTCCAGCATTCGATTGACGCGCCCTCACTTGCTCTTGTGATGCCAATTATTACTCGTGGTCTGAAGGATCGTGCTGGTGATGCAAAGAAGAAGGCAGCTCTTATTGTGGGTAGTATGTGCTCAATGATTAACGATGCTAAGGACCTGGTGCCCTACATGGAAACCGTGCTCCCTAGTCTCAAGACCCAGCTCATGGACCCTATTCCGGAAGTGCGTGCTGTTGCTGCCAAGGCCTTGGGCAAGCTGGTCAAGGGTCTTGGTGAACGTCACTTCGCTGATATGCTGACATGGTTGCTTGAGGCCATGAAGGACGATGAAGTTGGCCCTGTGGAGCGTTCAGGTGCTGCACAAGGTTTGTGTGAAGTTGTGGTTGCGCTTGGTATTGAACGCGTCGAGCTTGTTATGCGCGATGATATTCTGCCGCTGGCGCGTCATCCGAAGTACTCGGTGCGTGAGGGAGTGCTTTGGGTTATGGCTTTCTTGCCTCCGGCCCTTGGCAAACAGTTCTCCATGTTCCTTCGCGAAGCACTGCCTATTGTTGTGGCTGGTCTCAGTGATGAGGCTGAGTCTGTGCGCGATGTTGCGATGCACTCAGGTCACGTTGTGGTCAACGCGCACGCACTTTCACACACACGCGACCTGCTGCCGAGTCTGGAGGCTGGTCTGTTTGACGATAGCTGGCGTATTCGCCAGAGCTCAGTCATGCTTCTGGGTGATCTCATGTACCGTATTAGTGGCACGCGTGCTGTTGCCGTTGTTAATGAAGACGACGAGGACGACGATGATGAGGCGTCGGGCAGCGCTGCGGGTGACCGTGCTATCATCAAGCTGCTGGGTATCCAGCGCCGCAACGCTATCTTGGCGTCGCTGTACATGATCAGGTCAGATACTTCGGCGGTGGTTCGCCAGAGCGCCCTACAGGTGTGGAAGAGTGTTGTGGCTAACACACCCAAGACGCTGCGCCAGATTCTGGAGGCACTGATGAACGCAATCGTGTCTGCGCTATCGGGTGACAACATGGAGAAACAAACCATGGCAGGCCGTACTCTTGGTGAAATTGTTCGTAAGTTAGGTGAACACGTGCTTCCCGAGGTGGTCCCTATTCTTCGAGCTGGTTTATCGCCTTCTCTTCCCACGGGCCGTCGACAGGGTGCTTGCATTGGTCTAGCAGAGGTCATCGATTGTTGTACCAAAAAGCAGATTGAAGACTATGTTGACACGCTCGTCAATGCTGTTCTGGACGGTGTCTGCGACGAACTACCTGAGGTTCGCGCGTCTGCTGCTCAAGCGTTTGATGTGCTGCACAAGGGCATTGGCTACCGCGCAATTGATGAGACTGTGCCCATGGTTTTGGAACGTATCCACTCTTCTCCGTCGGTCGAGCAGCAGGAGCGTGCGCTTCTGGGACTGCAAGAGATTTTGCGTGTCAAGTCGCGTGAGGTTCTCCCGTATCTGATCCCCCGCCTGCTAGTGACTCCGGTAACAGCGTCGGCGGCACGAGCTGTCTCTCGCGTGGCGCAGGCTACTGGTGCTGTGATCCATTTTCAAGTGGAGCGGATCTTTGCTGCGTTCTTCACGCAGTATGCAGAGCTGCTGGATGGCGCATATGCTGTCAAGATCGAACTGGCTGAGGAGATCAAGAACGCTTTGCGCGATTTAGTGTTGGCTGTGGAAGTGCCGGGCGTGCACTGGCTGGCTATTGAGCTGTGCAAGTACTGTGAAAGTGAGAATGCGCTGGATCGTGCTCTGGCTTTCGAACTTGTGGGTGAGTTCTGCTCGCACGCTGTGGTTCCATACGATGACCAGGCACCACTCTTCCTGAAGCAGATTGTGTTGCACCTTAACGACCAAACCGATGCTGTTGTGCGCGCGGCTTCCGCGGCACTCAAGGGCATGAATGCGACCACGAAGCCGGAGCAGTTTGCGCAGCATTTGGACTTTATTCGTCAGTCTATCAACTCGATGGTTAGCGATGCGCGCCACCGCAAGGGTGGTGTGGGTGACGGCGAATATCTGCTTCCGGGTCTCTGTATCCCGAAGGGTCTGGAGCCTTTCCTGCCCAGCTATCAGTGGGCTCTGATGAACGGGTCGCCGGAGCTTCGTCAAAGTGCAGCTGCTGGTCTTGGCGAACTTGTGGAACTGAGCAGCGCCCCTGCTCTCCGTCCGTACCTGATCAAGCTCACTGGTCCGCTTATTCGTATTGCTGGTGACCGTTTCCCGGGCCATGTGAAGGCTGCTATCCTGCAAACGCTGGAAACCATTCTGACTAAGGGTGGTGTGGCTCTCAAGCCGTTCCTGCCCCAGCTACAGACTACTTTCGTAAAGGCTCTGAATGATACGGCTGTCGACGTCCGCGCGCGTGGTGCTTCGGCGTTGAGCCTTCTTGTCACGCTTAGCCCGCGTGTGGAACCTCTTCTTGCGGAATTGACGGAACGGCTGCGCACTACCACTGGTGGTGTACGTGAGGCCAACCTTGAGGCTGTTGCCTCTGTTGTCGAGCGCGTTGGTGACAAGCTGTCCGCAGCTGGCCGCAGCACTCTAGAGAGTGCGCTCGAAGAAATGCTCGAGTCGAGCGAAGATGCGCTGCGTGATGGTGCCAGCAAATGTCTTGCCTCCTGTGTGGCCTCCACTGCGAGCAACGGTGACTTGGAAGGAGCGCAGAAACAACTGCTTGAATACAGTCTGGCCAATGTAGCGGTTGATGACTTGCAGGCGCTCCCGTGGCCTCGTCGCCAAAGTGCGGCGGTGTTCACCGCTTTGGTGCTCCACAAGCAGTCAGGGCTGCTATCGGCGGGGGTGACTGCTCCGTTGACTAAGACACTGATTCTGTTGGCGCAGGATGAGCAAACTGCTGTGCGTAACCATGCGTTTAAGGCTATTGGCGCCGTGGTGAAGCGCCAGGAACACGTGGAGGACTTTGGCGCTATGGTCCCTGTCTTGGTTGAAGGCGTGACACACAAGAACAAGGATGTTATCCGTGGTGCGCTGCGCGTGGCGAAGCTGGCTGCCAAGCGCTCCCCGGAGCAAACCCGGGGGCACTTGACGGCTCTTGTGCCTGCTGTCTTCCAGCTTATCAAGAGTAACAACATGGCGGTGAAGCTGCCAGCTGAGCGGACGCTGCTGTACCTGCTGGAGGTGCACTCACGAGCCGAGACGCAGACAGAATATCTACGGAGCGGCGCTGCTGATGCCAAGATCATTAGCGAGTACTCTCGTCGTGTATTGAACAAGCTCAAGGCCGACAGTGGCGACGAAAGCGACTAGAGTGTGGACAGTACTGTGAAAGATACAGGCAACACTACCCTGCTTAGACTATTATCCGGTGTTTGTGAGGTGTATGCACTTGATAATCGTACGTCCATTACTTCGACATCTCTTCGATAAATAAGTCACTGTACTAGCTCAGCGTACTTCCTGCACGAGTACGCATTCTATGCCGATAATCTAGATGGCATCGCGCTAGGCGGTTCTGCTGCATTTCTGTCGTCCAAGCTCAGCATGCGGGGTCATCATCAGCCCAATCCATGGCATCTTTTTTGCGTCAGTGTCTTCAGCGATTCAGCGGCACGGCAGCGGACTCAAGATCGCGCGCAGGCGTGCCAGTTTCCGTAGCAGCACCTATTGTTGACCCTTGTCGTCGTCTCCGACGAGGTGGTAGGTGGTCGCCGTATGAGCGCGACCCCAAAGCTTGTTGCTCGTTTGGCACGGCACAAATACCCGGCTACCGAGTTCGGACAGCAAAAGATCGGCATACAGCAACACATTGTAAGCTCAAGCATCAAACACACTTGATACTCCGCAGCAGGACTCACCCAGCGCCAGCGGATAACCATGGAGATTGCCGATGCGTAGGCGATGACCGTAGCAGAAATAGTGATACTGAAGCAGTCTCCATTGTCAAACCGGAGATAAAACCTCTGCCACACGAACAGCGCCGCCGTCCCCAGCACCGCTGCACCCACCAACCAGATCCGTCAGCAACGTTAACCCTCCTAAACTGTCGCCACGACGTCCGTACCAGTGCCGAAGAGCAGACTGCCCGGCAGCATCCCGACCCAGAAGACGATCTCCCTCGTGGGGTTTCCCAGCTGCAGATACACCGCCGCGATCGTACTGAGCAGCGCCAAACTGAGCCCGACCGCCAGGATCCACACCATCAAGCCGGGCACCAGCTCGCCCGTGTGCTTGTGGCACAAGACCGCGCCGTCCTGCATGCCGACGACCGTCACCGTGCGGTTCGTCCCCGGGCTATAACCACCGCGTATCAACTTTTAGAGACGAACTCGCCCGCACCGCTCGACAATGGCGACTGCTCCCTACATGTTCATCCTGAACGAGCCGTCGGCGCAGAACTGCTGCCACGACTTGGAGTCCGTGGACCCCTCGCCCACCACGTAGACGCTCTTGAGCGACGCGTGCACGTCCGGCTCATCCGTGAGCTGCAGCCAGTGGCGCCGCAGCAGCGCGAAGAACAGCAGCGCGCACACGACCATGCACAGCAGGATCTGGTTGGCGTTCGGCAGCCCGAACTGCCGGTGGTGGCGCCGCCGCATCCTGATCCCGAAGAAGGACCGAAGCGGGGAATTGCGCTGTGACGCGATGGATGGGAGCACTAATGCTGCCGGGCCCTAGCCCGGATGGATAAAACGTCGGCCAAAACATAGGGAGAGTCGGTCCACAGTTGTTAGTTGTATGTGAGAGCATGTCACATACGCGTCTAAAGCCATGACTAAAATGGAGTATCCGGACCAGCTTGAGTACATATATACGTCTGGTGAATCGGTATGCACATGGACTGTACGGAGGTTGTTTGACATGTCAACACGAGTTGGGATTGATCGTCGTAGCCTATTCAACGCGGCTGAACTCCGTAGTGTTGGTGCTGGGGCGGTAGAACACGAATGAGAAGTCGGCGTGGAACGGACCTGGGTGGAAGACACCGACTGACGAGTAGCCCAGTTGGTACTGCTCGGTCGAGTCGCCGAGGATCAATACGTCCGGAACGGGGAAAAGCTGCAGCGATGAGTCGAAGTCCCAGTTGATTGGGTTGGCCATCAACGGCAGCGGGCACAAGTGCGCTTGGTCGATGAGCGTCTTGGCCAACTACAAGAAACCACGGTGCAAAAGTCAGCAACCTTCTCAACGACTGTACGAAGGTAACTTTCAATCACGCAAGCACCGCGTCGTACATGTTTGGAAATGTCCGTTTGGGAGACCGACTGGACTGGCTCCCCGCTTTCGTCCATGCCAGCTTCTTCCTGCTCGCTGGGCATCGGCGTTAGGACAGCATGTCGCTGCATTTTTTGCTGCAGGTCGTCGCGGAAGATCACGATGTCTTGGTTGTAGTAGCGGATCCGGCACGGGTTGGTGCTACAGGTCACATTGGGCACCTTTCGAATGAGTTCGCGTGTGCATAAGTCCGGAAGCTACTCACAACATAACGGCGTATGGCGAGTCTAAAGTCAGATTTCACTGCAGTATAATGGCATGCTTGTTAAACGTACCGGGTGGCGCGGGAATGCGCGAGATGAACCTGGGTCATTAGGTCCTGGAACTAATACGAATCGCGAATTCTCAGCAATCCCTGCGTATTTCAGAATAAGATTTCCTAGCTCTTCCAAGTATTCCCGCAGGTCCTGGAGTGAGTTCGACCCAGCACCTCCTCCGATCGAAGTTGACATGAAATCTCCCATGAGAATGAAAAGCGTAGGCTGAACGCTTTCTAGACCCTGGAATAGTTCATCCAGCTTGTTCATGACCTGTGGGTCGTCCAGATGAACGTCCGACAGCACAATGAATGTGGCATGGTGGTCGCTAGCTTCCAATGCCCGAATCTGTTCGCGCTGCTGTGCTGACACTTCAACGCCAAGAGGATCGATTCCACCCAAGATTTCTAAAGATGCCCCCTTAGACTCTGGGGGCGGAAAGCCCATAGACTGCATTTGGTAGTATCAATATTAAACGTCAGTCAAGCAATCGTTGAACTTACTACTATCAAAGCTGGTCTTACCTGAACGTGAAGCACGTCATCGATGACTTCACCTTCCACCAGCACTACACAGTTGATTGTAAAGAGTCCATCCGTGTAGGCGGCATTGGTAAAATCAATGATGATTCGCGACGTAAAGTCTTCCAGGTAAAACCTCTTGCGCTCGTCTTGGCCTAGCATGCCAATTACACGTCGCACTCCGCTCACACCCAACAACGACTCAATCCTGGATAACTGGAGATAACACCAGGAGAATAATGCGGGTCTTTTAGCAGTGCCCACTCAGCGCATCTAGCCAGGGGAAGTGACCTACCTCCATGTACTCTGTGGTGCTCGCCACAGCAGCCGATGGCGGCGCGAAGAGGCGATTCCGCTTGACACGAAGGTCCACCGACATGAATCTATTCCTCAAGAGCTGGATTCTGGACTCTGGTCCGGCGTGGAGGCGACGATGAGCATCCGCCCTCAGCTCGTAGGAATTGTTGTGCATGTTGAAGTGCAGTCTCGGCGTATCAAACGCGCCGAACACCTGAATCTGCTCGTAGTCGTTTTCAGCTGAGACAGCCAGCAGTGTATCCAGCGCACTCTCCAGCGCCTCCAGCGTCACGACGGACGTCGTCACTGAGCAACGAATGAAAGCATCAACGTTTAGTCGTGTGCGCTCATGTGGAATGCGTTTACGGGTGTTGGCCCACTCTTGCTGCGGTCGATATTGTTCTTGATGGCGTAGATGACATCTTCCAGCTGGAGCGAAGCCTCACTGCGAAGTGCAGCAAGAGATATCAACAAGTACGTCAGAAGGACTGAGCAGCCGGAGTAACTGGCTTGGGCACATCATTTTGTATCCCCCGGACAGCGTGCAGCGGTGAAAATTAGGTACACAGAAGCGCAAGACGCGTACGCACTTGGTGATCTCCTCGGTGAGTCGCCGCAGCGCGTCGGCATGCAGCGACAAGCCCTGCAACTTGCACGCGCGTAAAATGCGCTTGGAGGCCATGATCCGTGAAACTTTCCCGCGTTTTGGGGCAAAGTGGAAACGACACCAAAATGTACCCATGTACCCCCAAAAAGGTACGATCTGGCAGGGATGGCTACAATTTAAAGCATGGCTTGTTGCAACTTGCGGAGCAAGTGTACGATTCAAGAATGAGGCCTCTATAAGGTCTGGAGGTAGAGGACGTGATGACACTCGACCCCAGGACGGCAAAACTTGGAAGATTGGAGCGATGGGTCTTCCGCCGCCTAGTAGGTTTGGTTACCGCCTTGCCCCAGTCCCAGTACGTAGCTCATGCTTTGCGCGTCACGCACTGCGGATGTGTCTCCCATGGCTTCTGACACGCGTGAAAAAGTGTTCCAGCACTGTGCACTCTGCGGTCTCGCACTCAGCCTGCAAGTACATGATTCAAAAGTGAGGGACTTTCGGATGATACCAACAACTGAGCTTCAGGTCCGATACCGTTCGTTCAGGAGAAGCTTTGCAAGTCGCAGGTCATCGCATTTGCTAGCGCTGCACATCATGACCATTCGAAATGTCAGAAAGAAAAACAAAAAATATTATATCACACACTCCAGGATGATCCATACCACTCGATAAGCAGTTGCTCCACGATGTCCTGATCCACATCGGTTCCACCAAGAATGCCAAGTTTTCCCCGGACTGGAAGCAGTGCTTGAGTTGCATTTTTAAAACGCGCCTACACAAGACAAGTTGACGACGAAATGATAAAGTCTCATTGTTTGTCACACAATAATATAAGGGACTTGGGGATACCTCGGAGTACGCTTGGAATCCAATGCATACGCTATTGTATACCTCTTTGAGCTCGTCTATGAGAGACATGAGTATGATTTTAACGCAACATTAAAAACAAGTGTACATGTAGAAGTTTACCTGGGAAGGATGGGTAGCTGAACTGGAACGGAACAAGCCCCAGCTCGGTCTCCAATCGAGCAGTATCGACAGAAGGCTCTGCTTCCAACGGTTCAACTGGAGGAGTGACGCCAGACGGCACGCACGATAGAATGCTCTATAATACCAAATGAAGTTACAAGTGTTAGGTTGCTTACACGAAAGCAGGACGTTGGGAATACTTACGTATCGGAGCACTCTTGCTAGAGGGTGGAGACGAACTTTCACAGAATCGGTTTCATCCGAGCTCGAACTTGATGAGATGGCTGACCAATTCTGAAGAAGCTGGTCACCTAACTCTATGGCGTCGTGACCAGCAAAGCGCATTCTCCAGTAAAGTTGAGTAGCATCACATAGCGTAGGCACCGAATGGGGAGCGCCGTCTGACTGGTAAGGGAGAATATTGACTTCCAGTATCTTGCTGATGCGATCGTAGTGACCGAGATCCAGCATGTACAGTGCCCACTGGAAGTACAGATGACGCTCCAGCGGGCCACCATTATCAAAACCTGCCTTAAATTGGTTCGCGTAGCTTGCTCCTTGATTGGCATTGCCACGAGCTTCCAGTACATGCAACATTGTGTGTACTGTCAACAGTCAAACAACGCGAACAAAATGTCAGCATGATCCCATGAAGTCCGTTTAATCACGTAGCATCTTACACGCCCAGCGATCGTTGCCGTTCATAGATAGCGTTTTCTCCGCCAAAGCCTCTGCAGCATCAAGTCTTCCTGCAGCTTGCATTCCGTATGCTTGCATACCAAGCAAGTGACTATACCCAGTATCATTCGGAGACCACGACGGCAGACGACGCGTTACCGTCGCCAACATATTCTTGTAGTCACTGCACACCAGAGCAAGTTTAAGCCAACTACTTCCACTCACAGCAACACCAACTCTCCATGCTTAACTCACCCTAGAAACCGGTAGATATCATAGCAACAACGCAGTGCCAACATGTCCGAATGGTCTTGTTGCAGAATCGTCTCGTAAATCGCTGCAGCTTCATGGTGGCGGCCGTGCACCATTGCGTCCAGTGCCAGCACATGCATATTTTCGGCCGTAGTGGTCTCTCCTGCAGCACAACACATCAGAGTCGTCTACTTGAGTCCTCCATCCTCGTTTCTGAAGCTCCTTAGAGCCTGCCGTTGACCTTCTTGGGCCAATTTCGTCGCCACTTGGAGTCTCGAGGCAGCGTCAATCGCGTCTTGATGCATCAGAGGAGCCAGGCACTGACTGGCACCCACCAGCACGTGACCCATTATAAATGGTGCGTCGTCTGCGATCACCTGCTGCAGCATGAACTTGGGGTGCGAGTTCATGCTCACGTACTGCCATGCATCATGTCCGTTAGAAACGTTAGAACGGTATCATTTAACGTGCAAGCACTCACGTCCAGCAGCGCCAGGTCGTAGGCCTGCTGCCTGCTCGTGCTGCGGCTCAGGGACGTGTTGCGCGCGCCCTCGAACTCGCCGATGCCGAATATCGAGCCCAGCAGCGACATGGCGCGCGTCGAGCGCCCGCGCAGCAGCGGCGCAGCTCCGCGCGTCAGCAACATGATTGTGCGGACGGCAGCAATGGGATAAAACAATTATAGAAACGTTTCTATACAATATTGATGTGGTACCCTGTACCACGTATAGTAATATTTATGCAGCTAAGTTCTCATTTCTGACATCTTGCACCTTTGGGCTTCTCTTGTTCAATCTCGACACTCGCGTGGGGCTCAATATTTTAGGGAGGTGCACCTCAACTCGGATGACGAACGGATGAATGGAGGAGGCTTTGAAGCGGTCGATAAAAGCAGGCTGAAACCTTGCATTTCCACTTTATTACTGCATTTTGGGTTTGAACACTCTACACACACATATCCACAACTATCGACGCTATCTTTCGCGTCGCTCACTAAACACCAAAAACTTGGACGAATACGTGGTCTGCACGGGGGATTTCTCACATCATGTGCATGTTCGACCAGTTCTGCATACTCGAATCGCCGCTCTGAGCTTGGCTGGTGGGTGCGACCTGCGAGCCGGCGCTAACATTGGCCTCGGAAGCTGACATGTTCTCCAACAGATCGTCCCACGTCGCGGCCTGGCCGGTGCCGCTGGTGTGATATCCTTCTCCGGCTCGTGGATAGGCCGCCGGTGTAAAACCACTCCTCTGTTCGTGGACTGTTCCGTCGTGTGCAACCAGACCTGGTAGCGTTTGCTGTTGTTGTTGCTGGTGCTGCAACACGTTCGCGAATCCCATCGTTTTCTCCGGCTTGAGGTCCGAATACGGCGATAGGCTTGAAGGACGCACGAATGGTTCTGGCTGATATTGCTGATGCTGCTGTTGCTGCTGGCTGTAATCAAACGACGTTGCTGATGACGCAGGCGGCGATAGTCGTCCATATTGTGGGTCCATCGGATGCAATCCAAAGCGACTGACTTCCACGTTCGCCTCAGGCGTGCGCATCTTCTTAACAGGACGCTGCTCTGGCTGGACTTGCTGCAGTAAAGCTGAAATAGACGGTCCATTGTCGTGCTGGTTTTGCCCCAGCACCGAGGACGAATACACAGAGGCACCGGTGCTCCACGACGCCGAGACGGCACTGCTGGGAGGCATCGGGTTCACGCTGGCCATGTTGGCCGGCGACGGGTGGTGGTTCCACGCCAGTAGCTCGTCGAACTGGCCGTTGCGGAGTAGCTGCATCGCGCGCTTGCGTTTCTTGGCATCGGAGACATCGAGTCCCATCACAGGTTGGCCAATGAGCACAGCAAACTTCAGAAAGTTGCTCACCCAAAACTGCTGGACCGCCAAGCGTAGGTTCTGCGTCTCGACCAGTGCGCCTTCGTCGGTGTTGTTCTCGCGGCGGAACTGGTCCACGAGCTCCTGTCGGAAAATTTGCTCCAGACGCGATAACTCACGCTGCCTGCGTGCGTGGTCCATATGGTCGAACTGTAGAGCCTTCTCGCCCTTGCCAGGCTTAGTCACCCGGAAAGTTCTCTTTCCTAGCGCATTCTTCTGGAATTTCTTGGAGAGCCTCATGGTCGAACAGTTGAGCATCTTGGCGAGCACGAGCCGGATCGGTGTGCCGTGGGCGAGCGGTAGAGATTGTCGGTCGAACTCGCACAGAATGCCGTCGATAAACTTCTCTTCGGGGCGAGTCCACTTTCCGCTGCGAGGCTCGGGTCGGACCATCATGTTGATCGTCGGGGAGATGGCTACCTGGTCCAAGGGCGCGGCGCAGGTCGGACAAGCGTCCAGCGGCCACACGTGGACGCAGCGCGAGTGAAAGATATGATTACAGTTAGGAGCTACGAGAACAGGGTCAGGGTACTGACAGACGTCGCACATGCGCTCCATGGGCATGGGGGGCTCCGTGTGAGCCTCGGGGGCCTGTACACGATAATCTGAGTGCTGCTGGTGCTGTGGCTGCTGCTGGTAGGCCGCAATGGGTTTGTGCTCGAGCGGGGACTCGGCGTACGGGAACTGGGAGATGGCGACTGGCGTGCGGCTCGGCTGGTAGTACGTCTGCTGCGGCGCGAGCTGCTGTGGAAGCGGGGACGGGTGGTAGTAGGCGGGGGCCTCGAGCGTCGGGCGCATGCTCGGGATGGCGGGGCGCTCGGCGGCGCCGGGCTGCTGGCTGTATTGGTCGCTGTATTCGTACTCGTAGTTGGGCTGCTGGTGCCCACCACTTGGCTGCATTCTTGAATTCTTGAAGACTGACTCAAAGACTGGTGCTCGCCCTTCACAAATCATAAACTCTGGGGTCGGTGCGCCGCGGACGAGCTGTTGCTGTGTGGGTGTAGGCTGGAAGAATACGTCACTGGTCGAGACGTTTGTCCACCAAGTTTTGGTGTCGTCCGCTGAGTGAGCAGTAATGGATGAATTCGCGACTGAGGCTCAAGTGTGGGCAAGGGGGGGGAGGAGCTCGCCCGCAGCGGTAGCTGCTGCTGGCTCAATTCGCAGTATCAGGCGATACTGTAGACTGTGTCTACCGTACTAGACACCCCTCAAAGCACGAGAAAGTCCAGGATTTCCTTTCCCTTTCTGGCGTTGGCGCTGGGGCAGTGGGGTTTCCTTTGCTCGCGGGGTTAAGGAGAAGCCGCACGATCGCGCTCGCAGGACACACGATTTGCTGATGCCGCAGATTGTATTGTGCACGACGCGAAACGCGAATGGGGGTCCTGCTCGCTTTGCTCGCTCGCTGCTGTTGCCGCCGTCCGCGAGGCCTGGCGCTGGCCCGTCCCACTCGCTCGCGGCTGTTGTGAAGTAGCTGTCCCCGAGGAACGCGGGCGTGTGGGCTACGCCGCATTGAGTCAAGGCGCACGTCGCCGATGCATGTGTACTGTACTTAGTATAAATACCGCCCGCGGGGGCGATCTCAGGACTGCAATGCTGGACGAGCCGGAGTCGCTGCACCTGCCGCCCGGTGCCGGTCATTGCTGCGTCACGCAGCCTGCGTGGGCTTCGGAACCAGTGCGTTCGGCCTGCTGGCCGGCTGACTGCAACCTGCTGGGTAGCAGACGGCCGGACGGCGACCCGATCAGGGACGGAAAGGACCGGCGGCGCCGAGAGCAAGCGCAGGATAGGACCGAGCGGCGCCGGCCACCTGCTGGCAGGCACGTACATGTGCATGTACATGTACGCGTCCCGGCTTCATTTCCGCGGGAATATGTAGCGGCGACCTCAAGCTTGACTAGCTAAGCACCAGATGGGGGACAGCCTTGTGCCCCAATCCAGGCTTCGACGGAAAGTGAAGACCCGGTGACGATACCCACGGCGCTTCGGGCACTGCGGTAGAAGTCGAAGGGCGTTACACTTCTTCGGGGACACGTATTAAAAATGCTGGGGAAGTGTATATCACTCGCTCTCAGCTCACGATCACTTGGCCAGGCGTAAGCATTGCCCTAAGCTTAGCGTGCGGGGTCCAGGCTGTCCAAGCAGAGGCGAAGCGATGCATAATAGTTCAATTACTACCACCTTCACCACGTGATCGAAAAATGCAATGATACGTCTTGTGCTCTGATCGGTGCAGTCACTATTATGCTGCAAACCGCCAGCGACAACCGCTGCTAATCTTATTAGGTACTGTATCCGCTCTATAGCTCAGTTCTTTAGCGGCGGCTCGGTTTGCAATCCGACACTTTCGCGTTGGCGCTTTCGGTGCGTGCAGCATCGCTTCAACCACGGCGTTCCGATCATTAGACGGTGCAAGCAGTTCCCGCGATGGGAATTTCATTTGTGTCCACCTTGACTTTTGCAATCGGCTGGCGTCCAGCAAGATGGCACCTTTGAACCGGCTTTGACCGTTCTCCCGTCTCTGTAAAACGACAAGCGGCACCGCAAAGGCTCTGCTTTCTGGCAGCCCCTGAGCCACACACCGCCTTCGTCGCGAGCGTTGGGGTCCCCAGCTGCGGCACACGAGACGGGAGAACTCGTCCATTGGCGGCAAACGGGGAGGCAGTTCGCAGACTAGCGAATTAGCGTTAGCCGGCAAGCGGAGCAGGTAGTGTGGCACGCACAGCTCTAATATCAAAGGATATATTAGCAAAAGTCTGCCACTTCACCCTGCGCGCAACTGTTAGTGTGACTCAAATATTTTAGTTGAACGCGATAGTCATCCACGCGAAATGACGCGAATTGACTCTGCTTTTGAGGAAGGCATGTACTTACGTTATCTGATCGCAGCAGTAGGGGACGCACGTTCGTATGGCGACGAAGGTCTCTGCGTTGCAGAGTCTGCGAACACTTGGTTGTGCTACGATCAAGCGGCACGCGGGCGCAATCCAACCTCTGCGCCACAAATCGCCACTTTCCAGCACAACAGCCTTTTCGGATGTAACGCCACTTTTGATGACATCCCCATCATACCATCATATTGTACGCATATTAAGCGAGCAAGCGTCCACATTTTTGAGTCAGTCTACGTTGGTCTTTTAGCACGCAAACACAGGCTACAATTGTTTCGGTGTCGCAATTCGGTGGGCAAGTCCGATTGCCGAGCGAGGTTGCCGTCCTTGGACAGACAAGGAATCCATGCAATACAGCAGCGCACCCGGCGAACGATTGCCTCCTTTACTGTTCTTCAGTAGATATCCTCCGCTCAGCTGATAGTGTTGTATTAAAAGCATTACGGGCAGATCGATGCGGCAGGCAGACAGACAACCTCCCCGTGCGTGGGGCAGAGCCACTGGTAATACCATACCAGTGGTATGGTTGGCAAGTACTGCTCACTTTAGCACTGCCGCTGGAAATCATCCACGTTGGGGCCACGTTTTTCGAGCTTCAAGGATTGCTAAGCGAGATTCGTTGAGCCTAGCCGAGCGTCCACTAGGCGCCGTCTAGCTGCTAGACTCTAGCACACAATACATGTATTTGCCTTTCCCGTCTATGCTGGATTCCTTCAACGACTGGCCGTCTCTAAGAAACAGTTTTAACTTCGCAGAAAAACACTCAGAAAGACATTTTGAACTCGTCGTTGTCATGAACTTCATCGACAATGCGAAGCTCAAGAATCTCAAGCGCGAGCACACAGATCAGTACAGCTGTACATTCACGTAGCAGGCTAAACCACCGCAACTCGCGCTGGATGACACAGAAGCCTCCTGTCAGGAGCGCACGGCGGAGACCATCACCGTAGTGGCCACGCTGAGTCAGGATTCCGTGCACGCACGCGGTCACGGGTCCGTGCTGGACAGATCGGCAGCCGATACTGTACGTTCCCAAGGGCGACCGTCAGCACGCTACAATGTGCCCACAACACTCGCTTTGACCCACCTCCAGGAGGTCCTCCTAAGCGTGGTTGAGTGTAGCAGCTGCAACCACGAAGGTAGGAGCTGCTGCATGTTCACCCACCGCCATTCGATGTCTGCAAACTGGATGGCCCGTAAACAGTCGATCGTTGATAAACAAAGGGAGGTTCCTGAAATAACGCGCAAAATAATACAGAAGTCCCCGCCAGATTTTCCCCTGCGATCAGCTATGGACCTCGCAAAAATTGCACGTATGTATGTGCCCAGGGGCCCCGCATAAAATACCGCTCACTTGAGGAATTATTTATTTTTGTCGAGATGCCACCTCAACCACTTATCGTCCATCGAAGCAGCATTAACCATATCACCTCGAGCCTCAGGAGGCTCTCGATCGACTATACCACCACGCAAACGACGCAAACAAGCTGATCACAAGAAGACGGTATGTGCTTGCGCTGTTCAACTCCTCGGCGAGCAGAAGAACGTTGATATCAGACGTGAGTGGGCTTCCAGGGAAACTGGAGTTAGGGGACGTGAATGGGAGCAGTCGGAGAGTACTATTCTACAGCTTCTTCAGCAAGGGTTGTCCGAACGAGTTATTCGCGCTATTCTTCCCGTAGGGGGGGTCGTATTGTAAGATTAAGGAGAGTTTTGAAAGAAGGGGTTGATACACTCCACACCCGACGTACGCCTGCTACTCCGTGGTATGCCTTTAGTGATGTAGACCTGGATACATTTAAGAAACACTGCTCAACATGGATTCTGGAGGACGGATTCAGTTCTTCAGAACAGACACAGCATATATATAGCAAGTTAGTATGCTACCTCATTGCACTCATATTATTAATAGTAATACGTTTACACGACTTCATGGATACCGGTACGTGGTGAGAGCACCGGGGTCCATCTCAACCCTGCGCGAAACTTCAGTCCTTGTAGTCTTTATAAGTACCACTCTGCGCGGGGACTTCTGTACATGGACAAAATAGAAACGTCCAACTTCAAGTTGTCGGCTCTTTTGGAACGCTGTTAACATTTTAATGTTTACACTTTAAAAAATGCATCACGGCGTGAGTAAACTTCTGCCTTGTTCATTAATTGGTGGGCACTTCCGCAGAGGGCTCCAAGTCAAAGCGAGAAGTAAGGTCTGTCTGGTCAGCGACAAGCCGAAGTCAGAATTTTCCTAGCAAGGCGGGGCGTTCGCACGCGCTGCACCTGATGGCCTCACGAAGCGCGGCTTGATGAAGCCGTTACTGATTATATCACCATGGAGTGTGTAGGTCCGTCTACACCATTAGTCGTTTATGTTGCTCCAACGCGCTTATGTTGCCTGATTAGTGTGAAGCACATATATTTCCATGATGGCATGATAAAATACTGGATTGCGTGATAAAATACAGCAGCTGGATGGCAACTTAGGGGCAAACGAGGCGGGTCTCTGCACAGCGGTTCAGCATGGGCCTGTTGTACGTCGTATTCTGTTAGGCAATTATTACAGCATCCCTGTAATCTATTTTAATTTATTTACCGAATGTGGACCACGTTATATTATACTGCTAGCGGGCTCAGCAAGGAGCAAGCGTGATGACATCTCGCAGCGCTCACGGAGTGACGAAGGTGCACAGCCAGAGGCCAGTCGTGTGAGCGCATGTGAAGGTGGCAATCGTCAACTAGGGAATACCACCAGCGCGATAGCATCATCGTCTGTGTGTCATGGGAGAGAAGTTGTTGATGCGGTACCAATGTTCCTCGTGAAGAAAATGGTGCTGTCTCGAATTCTTGAACTGCAGGAGTGTGAAAAAAAATTGGAGAACGCAGTCAGCCGACGCTGTTTGGCGTGCTCACATTGTGGCGGAGCGGGATCAGCGAAATTGCTGACGCGATCCAAGCTCGCACACTGGTGGCCCAGACTGCCGACTACGGAGGGGGTACTCCGATCGTCCGTGGGGGCGCTGAGGGTCTTGTGGTGTAGCGCCACACCGATTTTGTGGTCGCTGTGTATTAGGGTCCCAATTACGGGTGACCCTAGCCAAATGTAGCCAAGAGCGGTCCCTGTTTCAATTTCCGAGCGGTCGCCTGGTTCAAGTTGCGAGCGGTCACGGTACTGGATGGATACATGTGCGGTGTTTCAGATTCAGAGCGGAAAAGTGTCTCAGTTTGAGAGCGGATACGGTACTTCCAGCCGAGCCACCGACTAGGCGAATTACGGTGTTAGATACATAGGAGAAGTTTGGGGG
>BSXT01001076.1:0-61183 GCA_030267785.1 Phytophthora fragariaefolia | reverse complement strand
TCTTATTGGCAGATATCTGTTGCTTTCTGCCAATAGTAGTGCTTCCTACTATGAATGGTGACCACACTGCATGTGGCCCACCTGAATGTATCCATTAGTGCATGTCGCACTAATGTGGAGGTTGCTTGAATGTGTAGCCCCGCTACAGTTTTCAAACTCGGTGACCAAGTCTGGTACTTGCCCAAGGTCTTCGACGTTTACCCAAGTGGGCTTCGGCTCACCCACCCACTCAACAAGAAAGTGCGTCCGTCGTTTGTGAGTTCGCTTTCCCACTAAGCGTTTAACGAGTTGTCCGACACTACCGTCAGCGAGAATGACATCGTTGGGTCTTGATAATCGACTTGGTTCGTTGTACGGTTTCAGTGAGCTTGTATTGAAGACTGGATGAAGTTTGTTGCCGGTTTGAATATTCAACTCGTAAGCGTGATTGTGGATCTTGCGAATGACTGTGTAAGGCCCGATCCACTTCGGTCCAAACTTCGTCGAATTGGGTAGACCTGTGTGCTTTGGATCCAAGTGTTGCGTACTCAAATACACGCGATCACCAACATCGAAGACTTGTTCCACGCGATTCCGGTCATAAATATCCCGCATCCGTTCTTGAGCTTGTGCTAGTGCTTCGCCTGTTCCCCGTCGACTTTTTGGGACTTGTTCGAGTTGTTCTGCTGCTAGCTGCAGTGGATTTAGTGGTACATATCCGCGGTCAGCTTCGAATGGTGCGAGCTTCGTGCTGGAGTTGACGGTCGAGTTGACAGCGAACTCGGCGTCCCAAGAAGCTGTGAAGCTCCTCTTGCGTCCGCGGCACAGGCCAGTCCTTGATGGTCTGCACCTTGTCTGGGTCCATTCGAACTCCGTTACGTCCCACGAAGTCACCGAGGCATGGAATTTCGCTCGCGCAGAAGGCACACTTGGACAGCTTAACGCACAGCTTGTTGTCGCGTAAGATGTCCAATGTCTCGCGCAGCGCCTCCAGGTGATCTTCGATACCAACATGAAGTCGGGCTCATTGATCGACTTGATCTTGAGTCTCAGGAACTTCCGCAGTTTCTTGCGGGTGATGAACTTGGTCTGTACACCACTCTCGTCGACAACACCAATCGTGAACATCTTCTTCACGACGGTGTACATACCCCTGGTACTGCTTCTTTCATCGGTATATCGTGCAGTACTCTTTCTCCCCAACGTCGCAATATCATCTTCTTCAGCTGAACCCTTGCCAGCTTGCGCATCATCTCGTCGTCTGCTGACAACATTTGGGGTCCCCTCCTGCACTGCGTCGCGGTCGGTTTCGTCCGTGGGCTTCACATCCGTTTCCAGCGCGGCACCTCGACAGGAATCTGGTCTTTTCGCCAAAAGGCCTTTCGCCTCGACAGATCTCCGAAGCCCGGAGGCAATCACTGGTCCGCCTTCCTCCATCAGTCCACAGGTGTCACCGGTCCGCTTCCAGTGCAGAGTTTTCTCTCTCGTTCCTTCGATTCGTCGACCTCTCCAGTCAATTTGGGGTTGCATATCCTCGAAAAAAGTTATCCCGAGGATGCAGTCGAATTCGTCGGGTATCGCGTAGACGACGGCGCTACACGGGTACATCTCGTGTAGTCCCGACACATGGATCTTCAAAGGCAAAACTTCCAGCTCCGCTTCCACGATTTGGCTGTCTCCAAGCTTCACTCGGATGCTCTTGTCGCTGAACTTCGTCGTCCGTAGGTGGTGCTCCATAACCAAACGTTTCGAAATGTAGATCGTGGTGGCTCCACAGTCAAGCAACATGCTTCGAGTATTGAGACGCTTGTCACCCACACTAATCTCACCGGTTACTGAGAATAGTGGACGTGACTTGTAGACCAGAGGGTTTTCACACAGAACGTTAAGGCTGATATTCTCAAACTTTAGTGTTCTGGTAACGCTCTCGACCACGGCAGGACCCTCCTTCACTGACGTGGTTGACCGTTTCCCGGCTTCTCCTGCTCTTTCTTCCAAAGAAAACAGTTGACCTTAATGTGACCAGGCTTCTTGCAGTGGAAGCAGGTACGACCTTCGGCGCGTTTGGGCTCAACGCTCGGCTTGAAGCGAACCTTCCCGTGGAATGGTTTTCCCCGGAAGGGTTTGCTATGAGCTTGATGCCTCCCAGCCGATGAGAACTTCTTGTCACGCCTGGGTTGCTGATCGCGTACTTCTTCGACGAAGTGAGGCACCTCATACTTGACAGCCAAGTTCATAGCGTCGTTCAGAGTCTGAGGGTTCTTGAGTATGACGTAGCTCCGTGTGCGGGGCTTGAGACCGTTCGCGTAGTACAACACTTGGTCGATCACACTCATTCCCTCCACTCGGAAGATGAGGGCTGAGTACTCGCCATTGTATGTCTCAATGTCCGCTGTCTGCTTGAGTCGCTGAAGCTTATCTCGCAGAACAGCCTGGTAGTTTGACGCCTCGAAGTGTTGGAGCACATGCTCACGGAAAATCTCTCACGTGTGCTCCTCGCTTCGAGTCGTCGATGACCAGTGCAGGAACCAACCAGAGGCAGGCTTCTCCATTGCCGACCCCGCGATTCCTGGAAGTCGTGGACTTGTGTCTTCGATCGGGATGTTGTTGATTCGACAGGCGTTTTCGATCTGGAACAGCCACTCGCGTATATCCTCCCCTCGCTTGCCAGTAAACTTGGGCAATTTGCTTGGCACTCGCGTGCGGTCCGCCATCGCTTGATTAAGCCGATCAATCTCGGCGCGTAACTGGGCGATGGTGGGCATGGGCTCCTTGTAGTCAGGTTGCTGGGACCAACAAGTGCTACCAGTATATCCGGAACTTGGGGGAGGGCGCGCTAAATCGGAAGTGCCGCCCCCGCAGTTCAGGCGGATGGAAGCTTCTAGAAGCTTCCACAGCCGCCCTACATCTGCTCTTTTTATTTTATCTTGATTCTACTATACCTAGCCTAAAGGTGAGTCACACCTATCTCTACATGCTATTGGCTGCTAATCCACCAATCATGATACACCCCCCCTCGGGGAGGGGACTGCAGAGTGCCGAAGAGCGCTTGGCCGACGGAGGGCGAGGGCGGGCTTGGTAGCGGAGGAAGGCCACTTGAGCTCAAGCCTGCAAATTGCGGAGGATCCGCTGTGTTATGGGACGGCGTCAACCGGGTACGGCACGTCTCGTAGTCGAAGGGCTCCATCACAAATAAAGGGAAATGAATTGAGTATAAAAATATCGAATACCAATCAATCAGACCTCGTTCAATTTAGAGACGCTGTCGCTGTGCTAGGCACCCAGACGTTATTTTGGGCTATCAGGGCCGCGTTCGCTTTGCTCGGGAGCCTACAGTTTTTTGTCAGTGATAAGTCCAGAGTAGTGTGAAAGGAATGCGTTACTGATGGACATTACCGTACTCCAATCAGTAGTGTAGAAGACGGCTGGAAGCCCTTCCTTTTCCTCAAAGTGTTGATTCTAGGATTAATATTATCTTAGCTATTAGGGCACTGACTCGCTCGTCATAAATTTAAATATTCCAATCCTTTTGCTGTGACGGCTGGCCTAACGACCTTCATTAATTCTACCGTTTCTAGTAGCGTTTCTCAGACTTCTGTTTCTCGGAAACACCCTTGTTAACTCCTAATTCAAGCTGTTTCAGGCGATGGTTTTAGGCTTGGGGCTACCAAACTCATCAGTTGAACTATCCGTGAATCACCGAGAATGATGGCAGTTACTAACTGCCCACTCTGTCAAGAATATGCAGGTGGCCCTGCAAGATTGCATCGTCTCTCTCAGCCCGAGCCGGCCAGCGCGGACCGGTAGACAGAACATCACTGTGTCACGATTGTCACACAAACCCGAACACGAGTAATGAAATTGCGTTTCTGAATTCGGATTTCTGACGATAAGGCTGTCCGAAAATTCCGGATTGGCATCCCAGGCGTACTTAGCGAGCGCGAACTTCCTGAATCCCAATTCTCCGGGGTGCTGGCTGCTGGCTGCGCGTGCTGCTCGTCGCTCCGCCGGGCGCCCATGGACCTCTCGAGTCTGCGCGTCAAGGACCTGGCCGAGATCTGCCGCAGCTTCGGTGCGTTTGCGTATCAGTTTGCAGAGGTTTGGCGGGTCGCTCAGGCTGCGCTGCGCATTGCTGCAGGCATCCGCTCGAGCGGACGCAAGGCGGAGCTGGTGGAGCGGATAACGGCCAACGCGCTGTACCAGGCGGACGTGGCGGCCATGGCCAAGATGGGCATCAGCGGTGGCCACCACGCGCACAGCGGCGGCAAGCGAAGCGCGGGCGACGACGTGAGGAGCTTTGAGGGGTTATGACTCGATGGGGGGAGGCGAGGCGGCTCACGTGGGGAATGGATCGGTGATTGCAGTGCGGAGGGAGCAACAAGAAGCAGAAGAACGACCAGGAGGACAACGAGGCCATCGACGCCGTGTTTGCGCGGTTTGAAGGTGCTGGTGCATGGAGTCGCAGAGTGGAGAAGTGGAGCTGAGACTTTTTTTATTGTTACTATTGTTATTATTGCTGTTGCAGACCCCGAGGCTGATGAAGCTTCCATCACGGAGGACGGCATCTTCGCCCTGTGTGAGGCGATTGGGGTCGAGGCGGAAGACCCGGTGACGCTGGCGCTGAGCTGCGCGATGGAGTCGGAGACCGTGGGCACCTACACGCGCACCGAGTTCCGGCGCGGGATGCACAAGCTGAACTGCCACTCGATCGAGGACCTGCGAGCCAAGATCCCGGCGCTGCGGAAGCAATTGCGCGACAGCGCGCAGTTCTCTACTATTTATTCGGTGGGTGCTGTCGAGTGGGCTTCGTGTTGGGACGTTTAGTGACTGGCAACGGGTGTTTTATATATGATAGTTCACGTTTGGATTCTCGAAAGACCCGACGCAAAAGAGCTTAGCGCTGGATTTGGCGGTGGGGCTTTGGGAACTGCTGCTTCCTGGGCACTTCCACTGGCGCTGTCACTGGCTGCAGTTTGTCCGTAAGCACTCGCGCAGTGTTGTTTCAAAGGACTTGTGGCTACAGGTGCTGGACTTTGGCCACCAAATCAAGCCGGACATGAGCAACTACGACGAGAACGGAGCATGGCCTGTGCTGTTAGACGATTTTGCAGCGCAGATGCAGGAGCTCATCAGCGAAAAGGGTCTAGCTGCTGTGCAGAACGAAGAGAAAGCCATGAGTGCTGGCGACGATAAGGCTGATGAAGCTGAAAACATGGTCGTGGACGAATAGCTAATGGTGATCTTATCAAAATACCATGAATGGCGGCTTGGAAAAACAAACGCTGCCAAATTCCATCAGAATACGCTTCCTGCATCTTCAGCGGGGGCATTCATATTCTCGAACTTTATAGGTGCTTCATTCATACACAATGGATCATCGTGGTGGCCAATTTCATTTTCTTAACATTCTGCAGAATGTATGGCTCGGGTCCTGCTCATATGGGCAGACCGGTAATGGTTCTCGCAAGATCTGGCTTATCTACGCTTGTAAAGAGTAAGTAGAGGGACCGCGACAGCAGCGACGGCCAGAGCAATGTATACCGGTGCATTGGCGCGTTTCGAATCAGTACCAACTGGCTCGCGAGGAGAGACAATCACGCGGTGCTTGTGGGCCTTGATATCGTGGGCGTACTTGATAATGTCGTAGTTTTCGCGCTTCTCGATCGTGCAGTGGCCGTCTGACGAGGTTACACGGTAGCCGCCCGGGTAGTGCACGTACGGCACGTAAATCTCCGTGGGTGCCGTGGGCTCAGTGTTCGTCGACACGTACTCCAGAGTATACTCAGCCGAGGCCATCGTGAATTCCGACTTGAGGGGCACTCCTGCGACTCGACGCGAATGGGGGCGCGCAAAGCCTTTCAATCCTCGGGCTGGGTCATCACGCCGACGAGTATGGCCGCCAGCAAGTCGAATTGCCAGCTTCTCCGAGTCCGGGCTGCTGATACTCAAATCCTCCAGGTTCCACAGGTCTCCAAACTCGTGCGAGTTGTCCGCTGTGTAATTCCACAGAGTGTACGACAGCAACTGTGACTCCAAGTTGGAGATCGTGTTGTCCATTGCCTCGATTTGAGCCGAGTAGTCTCCGCTGATGTAGGCTCGCGCGTCGTTCATGTTGTACGGGATGCCTGTCTCTCCGATCAGCGTTGGGGCATTTCCCATCTTCTTGCGACCAAAGCTAGCAACATGGGCAAGCTGTTCCTGGTGAGTCTTGCGTAGCGCCTTGTTCCCGAAAACAGGTTTGCCCGTGGCAAAGTCCACGGTGAAATACGAGCGCCACGTCGTGGTGAGGAGCGTGATACCGTCGTACCAGTGCATGGCGTTCACAGCATTAGGAATGTCCTCGCTCGTGATGTCGGGGAACTCCATGGCGCCGAAGTCCACAGGCGGCATCTCCACGAAGATCATAGCGTTGGGGAGCACACTCTGCAGTCTCTTGGTGAACCTCTTAGCGAACGGCAGGTAGAACTCCTTGCCGAAGTCAGCGCCAGCGAAGTAGTCGGGCTTGAGTAGCTGAGGCTTGCCGTCGGCGTCAAAGCCCCACACGCCCGCCTCCTTCCACACACATCCAAAGCCCTTCTTCCACGCGCGCACGCCGTTCGGGTCGACCTTGTCGACCCTGGACGGCTTGCCGCGGATCATCGCCATAATGCCCGCGTTCCAGACGTCCACGTCCTGGGCGACACCTTCACCCAGCGCCATGCCCTGGATGCCGCTCGGCGCGTATCCGTTCTGGAAGACCCCAATGCACTTGGCCAAGTCCTGCGTGCCGATGTATCCGCTCGAGGGCTCGTTCATGGTGCCGAAGCCCACGACGTTGCTCAGCCCCTTGAGCGCTTCAGCCAGCGCCTCCAGCGAGTCCAAGTAGTGCGACTGCAGATACTCCTGCACCTGCACGCCGTCCACGAAGCAGTTGGGCGCGTACTTGTTCCCAGCCCAGAAGAGCGTGAACATGGTGGCGCACGCCAACTTGCCGTAGTTGGTGGGCCAGATCATCTTGGGGAACGTGGAGGCGGGCAGTCCGCACGTCTCGAGGCACAGCGCCGCCTTGGTGGGCTCCAAGTTGCGCGGCTCCAAGCCGACGCACTCGAGCGTCCACATGGGGGCGCCGTCGCCTCCCGTCCAGCGAGACCACACGTCCTGGTGCGGGTCGATGTACACGAGCATGTTGTACTCGGCCGCCTTGTCCACGACGGCGCGGATGTACTGGAGGTACTCGTGGTCGATCTGGCCGGGGCCGGCGTGCTCGATGGCCTCCCACGTGACGATGAAGCGCAGGAACGTGAGCCCCCAGCGCTGCAGCCGCTGCAGGTGCAGATCCGCCTCCTCCAGGGGGAACGGCCGCCCCACGAAGGACACGGACGCTGCGCCGTCGACGAAGTCGCTCATGTCCTGCTCGTCCGTGTGGCCGTAGCCGAACGGTAGCTTGGAGGAGCCGCCCAGGTTCACGCCGCGCAGCAGCGCAACGCGCCCGTGCTGGTCCACGAAGTGGCCGTCCTTGATGGACAGCACGTCGCTCTGCGGCGGCGAGGACATGGCGAGCAGCTTCGGAGGCGTCGAGGGGAGTCCGGGAATGAGCGGACGGGAAGGCTCTATGCACGTGGGGGGCGGATACAACTTCAAGAGCGGCGAGAGGAGAGGGGGGCATGCGGGTGGATTTCTCTGGGCATAGCTGTGCTAGTGCTAGGCGATGAACGTGGCGAAGAGGATGGCGGCGCTGAGAGTCATGGCGATGGAAGTCTGAAGCCGCGTGGAGACTGTGGAGAGGAAGCGCGTGAGTGCCGCATGGAGGACGAGAACGAGGACGGACACGTACCCGAGCAGAACGTGGTGTTGGAGAAGGCGTGCGCGTTGTCGGCGCACCGACACATGGAGTCGAGGCCGCTGATGCCGCTGGCGGTGCACTCCTTCTGCGCGTCGTCCATGGCGGCGACGCTGGCGGCTGTGCCCAGCAGCATGTACTGGCGGTAGCTCTGGAAGCAGCAGCCCAGCTCCGACACGATGTCGCTGCAGAGCGAGAAGGACGTGCCGGCGTCTTTCACGAGCGACGCCAGCAGCGGAACTGCACGTCGAGAAGCACGAGTGAGCTTTCTACCAGCGAACGGAGGCGAGTGGGGCCCACGTACTGCAGTATTTGCCGTCTGCGTTGGTCTGGCACGCGATCTGGTACGAGGCGGCTTGCAGCTTGGCGCTGGCCTCCTCGTCGGCGTCGTCGCTGGCGAAGCAGTCGTTGTCCAGCAGCGTCTTGTACTTGGCGTTCACCTTGTCGTAGCACTTGTTGCCGCACAACGACTTCTGGGCTTTGTCGCTGCGAGCGTTCATCACGCCGGCGTCGACCAGGTCCTTGCACGCGTTGGTCACGAGCGTGTTGCCTGTCACGCCGTTCTCGTCTTGGTCCTGGTTGATCAAGAGGTCTTGGAGCTCCTGCAAGGTTTCGGCGCATATATCCGACGGCTACGTTACCCCGTTAGACGCTCGTTCATGCGATCTCCAAGTTGCGGCCGCGTACCGTGGTTTCGCTCAGACCTCCTGCCGCTGATACTCCGTCAAGCAAGCAGATCCCTCTGATAAATACTGTGCCAAGAAGGAGAAGTGCTCGCATCGTGCTGAACTGGCAATGGATGTCTAGCACCATGCACAGCTCCATTAAGTTCTGCTATTTATACGGGTCCTAGGCTGGTCGTGTTGGTGTGCGTGGAAGACTTCGCCCAACTCATCGCCAAAAGAATGGACACGACGCACATTTACTATCCGCTGACGCCATGTGTGCCATCGGCACCTTCGCGAATGGCACACAAGCAGTCCGCTCGAGCTCAAGCCCGCGGCCGGGCAAATCAACGCCATACTAAATTGCCCGTTTCTCCACGACAACAAGCAGGGGACGAAATGCGTCGTTATAGTATCGAGCCATCCATGGAGACGTTCCGATCTCCTCGTGTGCTCGAGGAGGTTGTCCAGGTGGAGAAGATGCACCAGGGTGTGCTATCACAGCAGAGACCGCTGATGACCCCCGAGGAGGCCTTCGTCAAACTTCGACAAGCGGTGTTGACTGTCTCCCACGGCGAGAACGGTGCAGGTTTGAATGCCATGAAGGCTCAGGAGCTACTCGCTGGACTGGAAGCTGCATGCTGGCAATCGTTCGTCCCGGATAATGGCAACACTCCCGACGGGTTGAGTCACGGTCGAAGCGATTGCAATGATGGAGCAAAGCGACAGACTAGGATACTCTACTCGCAATTGCTGCGAGGCACTGAGGCGATGCTTCGCGAGACGGAGGCAGCGTGTGAGAAGCTTCGCGATCAAATCGTGCAAGTTGAGCTGCGCAACAACGATCTCCCGAAGATGATTCAGGAGTGTCAAGACGCTGTAGCTCGCGCAATGGAGTCTGCAGTGCATGGCGCACCTGTGCTGGAGCGAAGACGCAGCAATTCAAGTTCTCCGGACGAGGTCGACGTGAGTGCCAGGGCCGCAACTATCCGCGAAGGAATAGCTGAGATGCGGCGCCGCAAGGACCTGCGCATGTGGGCATGCAATGACCTCCGTGCTGGGCTTAATGACCTTCACACGCGTCGCAGTGAGCTGAAACAGCTAGTCTCGGTCACAACGGGTGACGTAAAGAGGGAGGAGCAAGCCAACAAGCAGCGAGCCAAGCGACTGGAAGACCTTCGTGCGTTGTCGACCTCGACCAATTTGCTACCGACAGGCCGTGTAGGCTCCAAGACCTCGGCCCAGCAGCAGCTCGCGCGACTCACTCTAGCGTTGGCGAAAAACCAAGTTCTTCAAGAGGCACAGCGAGAACGCAAGGCCTATGTCCGAGCTCGCACCGAAGCCATCTTCGACGTGCGCAACCAACTGCGCGAGCTGAACAACGAGCGCGTCGCGGTCGAGAAAGACCTAAAAGACTTGGAAGAGGAGGCAGCGCACTTGAAGCGCGCGTTCACGCCGCGTCCGGACTGGGACAATCTGCACGACGCCACCGTAGTCACTACCGCAGTGGATCGTGTCGACGCGACAGCTCGAATGCGCATGGGCGCCACTCGCAACAAACTCTCTGGAGGGAAGACCGCTGACCTGGACGAAGATCGAGCGAGCGAGCAACGCGTGATGCAGATCTTGTCGAATAACTGGAGCACAGTGGCGAAGGTAGGCGCGATGGCAGCAGAACTAGCCAAGGTCCGCTCGCGAGACCAGGCAGGAGACACCATCATGGCGGAGCAGAAGAAACTCAAGCGCCTGCAGAAGGAGATCGCTCGGCTAATGCATCAACTTGAGGCGGTGAAGACGCAGTCAGCGGCATAACGAGAGGAAAACTTGTTCACGTTCAAGACGGTGGCTGAAACTACGGACGGGGCAAAGGTGAGATCACACAGAGACATGGTACCGGATACGTGCGCCCAGCGGTTGGTGCGAGCAAGCTGGGAGCGATTTCACATGAGGTTCAACGGCGGGCTGTACGTCGTGTATGGGGAGGTCGGAGATGCATCGTCCCAGCTGAAGACGCCTGGCTCCGCGAGCAGCGCCCCCAGGTCATTGTCCGCCCAGGGCGAGCACTCGGAGAAGGACGCGCGCTTGGGCTCTTCCCCCGTGTGCCAGCAGCTCGGCGCTCCGAAGTCAATGACCACTCGCGACGACCTGCGCATCATGGAGACGCCCTGCTGGTCCCCGAAGTTCAGGGAGAACTGCACCTCGTCCTCGCAGAAGGTGTACCTCGACTCCCCAATGTGCGCCAAGCTCTGGACGTCGCGCCACTGGCAGTCACGGCCTGCAGACTCCAGCAGCCACTCGCCCATGCCCACGGGCTCGTTGAGGCAGCTCGGAGTCGACGCGGGGGCAGCAGCTCCAACGGCTGCTGCAGCTGCAGGGATCGGGGCCGGCTCAAGTGGCGCGACGTCCGTCGTCCGCTTCTCCTGCGCCTGCGGCTCCTCTCGGGCGGCTGGCGGCGTCTGCTTCTCCCCCGGGGGCTTCTCCGCGGCATCCACGGGCGTCTTGCTGCTGCTCTTGCTCCCGGTCTCGTCCCGCAGCGGCGCGACGAGTCGGGGCGTGGGCACGAGCTGCTGCAGCTTGTCGAGCCACTCGTCCACGCTGGTCGCGGCGTCCGAGCGCTCCGCCTCCTCGCAGGCCCAGGCGTGGAGGAAGGCGGCGCGCAGGCGCATGACGGTGGCGCCGAGCTGGCGCAGCTGCTCGCGCGGCAGGCGCTCGGCCTTGGCGCTGCGCTGGAACTTGGCCTTGCCCGAGAAGCCCCCGCCGTGCATCTGCTTCTTGGAGATGCGCATGGGGCAGCAGCTCAGCATGAGCGCCAGCCACGCGCGCAGCGTCGTCTTGGCGTGCACGTCGGCCAGCAGGCCGCCGCGGAAGAGCGCCACGAGCTGCGCTAGGTACGCGTCCTCGGCGCCGCTCCACTTGCCGAAGCGCACGGGCACGTCGCGGTCGCGCGCGCTCTGCAGGAACGTGAGCGCGCGCTCGGTGCGCGGCGACAGGCGCGGGCCCGCCGACAGGAAGCTGTGCGGGGCCTCGGGCGACGCGAACAGCGGTTCGAGCGCGCGCCGGGCCTCGGGCGGCGAGTACGGACTTTGGCGGCGGCTCTTGCGCTCGGCCATGGGGCGGCGGCGGCACGTGCGCGGCAGGCGGCAGATTGAGGAATGACGAGCGCCCCAGAAAGGCGGCGCGGGGCGGTGGAGACCTGAAGCCGGACAGCGGAGGGATATCGGGGCTGTGATGGAGCGCGGCGAGGCTGAGGACGGCCAGCGCGTAACGACGTGGCCACTTCAACTTGCGGATCCTCCCGAACGCACTCACTTGACGCTGCAGCTGCTGCGCACGGAGCTGAGTTTGCAACGAACGTTGCGGTGGCAATTGGAGGAAGACGCAGTTTGTACATTGGTGGCGCGTCTCGGTGGACGTGGAGCGAGTGAAGTGGAGCTGCGTCTGTGTTGTGGATCCTTTGCCGGCAACGCGATCCAGTGGCGGGGAAACAGGTGGCCCAGCAGCCCGGCGGGGAGATTTTCCCATGGCTCTGGCTGCTAACCACCGACGACGACGACGACGACGACGACGAGGCCAGCGCAACCTGCTGCCGCGCCTCGACGCTCTCGTGCGACACGTTTCCCCGCGCGAGGCTGGCGACCACCCGCCGGTCGAGAGAGCCGGAAGGCAAGTTGAAGTGCTCGCGCCCTTTCGCACCCGTACCTAAGCGGGTGCGGAGGATCCCGGGGCGCAGTGAGCGATGCCGCGACGCCGGGAGACGAAGGTGCAGCTGTCGCTGGAGGAGGTGCGCGCCGCCTTCGAGCAGCAGCGCGCGCTGGCCGTCAAGGACGCGCTGGGCGTGATCCACGAGGCGCAGTTCCTCATGGGCCTCGAGCCCAACGTGGTGGCGGTGCCGCGGCGCACTTCAACCTACGGTATGGTATGCCAGTTGCCGCTTGGGCTGATGACCCAATCCGGAATGCTGAACGCTGGACGCGATTACGTGTTCACGTGGCAGTGTTCGGCGACATCCACGGCCAGTTCTTCGACCTGATGCAGCTGCTGGACGCGGCTGGTGAACTGCAGGAGCGAGACACGCAGCTGCTCTTCCTGGGCGACTACGTGGACCGAGGCGCCTTCTCGTGCGAAGTAATGCTGTACCTGCTGCTGCTCAAAGTTCGGGTGCGGCAACTAAAGCAAACAAACAAGAGCAACATTAAGCCGTGAGTTGCTAGTAGAAAGGTTAACGATTATGGTTCTGCAGTTTGCTGATAAGGTGGTGCTGCTGCGCGGGAATCACGAGTGCGAGTCCATCTCGTCCTTCTACGGCTTCCGCAACGAGTGTGAGTTTGCTGCAAAAATGTTCGGGTTGTTGTTGTTGATATCTGATGTTGTGTGTATTTGTTTAAAGGTCGCGTCAAGTATGGTATCTCGGTGTACTACCACTTTCTGTCCTGCTTCCAGTCGATGCCAGTGGCTGCGTTGTTACCCACGTCTAGGGGCAACATTCTGTGCGTGCACGGAGGGATTTCCCCGGAATTGAAGACTATCGAGGACATTCGAAGTCTCGACCGACGTCGAGAAGTCCCTACCACTGGAATACTATGCGACTTGCTCTGGGCTGATCCAGAGGTCCAGAGTAATGAAGTTAGTGAGGTGGAGTCTCATGCATCCTGGGAACCCAATCAGGTAGGACCTGAAAGAAGTGTCCACCTGGGGACAAACTCTGTCTGATTAAGGTTGTGTGTGACTTACCTGTTCGACTGGCTAAATGTAGGCACGCGGCTGTTCTTACTACTTCAACGCGGCGGCGATATATGAATTCTTGGACAACAACCAACTGATATCGATGCTTCGAGCACACGAGTATGAGGATGAAGGATTCATGTATCACTTCAACTCGGAGGAATTCCGGAAGTTAGACAAGCGAAAGGATAAAACATTTCCTCCACTTATAACTGTATTCTCGGCTCCAAATTATTGCGATAGCTACGGCAATAAGGTACGATGTCTTATTAGAGGACGCTACAGTACGTATCGTCTAACGAATGATGCCTGCAACTGATGATCAGGCCGCGTATCTGTTCCTTCAGAATGAGCCCTTCTCGTGGAGAATTGAGCAAGTTAACACGGTGGGGCATCCAGCCCCGCCGATTGCGAGTGCCGAACGAGGGTCGGATATGTGGCGCCTATTCAACCAAACGCTGCCGTTTTTACCGGCCAGCAAGGAATTTTTTGAAGAAGTGCTGTGGCTTTCTGATAGCCAGAGGGCTAAAAAGAGTCACACCAGCGCACCTCAGTCTCCTGATGCTGATAGCGAAATTTTTGCAACTGCTGTAGACGTTGACGTTGATGACGAGAACCCAACAGGTAAGGCAGTTAGTTGTTGTAGCAGATTCAGATCCTCAGATGATAACTGTTTGTGAATCTCTGGTATAGAAAGACGCCGGCGCTTGACAAGCGAAATGCACCCGCAAGCCATTCGAAAAGTGCTGGACGACGAAGTTCAAAAGTGGGAGTTGGTTGAAGACAAATCGCCGCAAGCTTCGAATTCTGTTTTGCCTCCTCGAATTGTACGCAGACCCTCCTTGTCTAACTTGGAGGAGCCATCGAGAGAAGACGACAGACCCAATGTAAGTTAATGTTGACTAACCCTGAAAATTTATTCTAGCAATGAATAGCTAACTGGCTTTGTTGTAATTATACCAGCTTCTCAGTACCCAAGAGCTTGATACGATAAAACTCATGTTTTCGCTGATGGATACTGATGGCAGCTTAGAGTTGAGCTCTGCGAAGGTGGGACAATTTATCCTAAATATCCTCGGTGAGTGTGTTTTAATCTCTAAAGTCGTTGAGCTGGGTTGACATATTTCTAAATATTTGTGCACAGGAGAGAAGATAAGTGCTGCGGATTCCGACCGGTACCTTGATGCACTGGACTACGATCGAAATGGAGTCGTGGACTTTGCCGATATTCTTTCTTGGGTTGCGGTTATGAAGGCAAACCACAACAAGCACGAGTCAAGCAGAATTTTGAGCTGGACAGCACTACAAAATGGTTTTCGTTTGCTGATACGCCAGGTTGATTACAGTAAGGTCTGCTTGTGGCTAGCGTTTGGCTGTTTACTACGGGATATTATCGTACCAAAGCAAAGGAAGATGATCAAGTCATCGTCCATTCGACTGCTTGGTGCAGCTTCACTAGTTCTGTATACGCTGGACCTCTTATGTGGGGGGAGAGTTGGTCGAGAGCGTGGTTTTTTGCGGCTCCAGCAGATGATCCACTTGATCAAACGAACGCTTCTTTCAAAATAGGCAATGGAGTGTGCAGCGATGCTAGTGGATTGATAAGCTTGATTTTTACTCTCCTTCTTCAACTTCAAATTCAAGTTCCTCCTCTAGATCAATATCTGGGATATCGCTAAAGTCGACGGCGATGCCTAGCTTTTCAACAGCTTGAGTGAGATAAGCCAGCGTCACTGTCCGATCGTGGGCCTTGCGTTGATCCTGATGCTTTCGGTTCTCGTGCATGCAGTGAATGCACAACGTCGGATTTTCGTGATTCGGCTGGAAACCTGGACAAATTAGGCCGGTCGTACAGATGGAGCATTTCGGGAAGTTTGTGTTGAGATGAGCCAAAATTGCCGCGTGCTTGCCTTGCCGAATTCTCTTAAGTTGTTCGAGCTTCTCATCCTTCACAACCGTCGTCTGCCGTACAATGCTCTCAGTTTGCTGCACTTGCTCTTGTTTCCTCCGCTCCACCTCTTCTCGAGTCGGGCCAATGTACGGCTTTGTAGCAATTAGCGTGAACTCACGACCACAAGCAACTGCAACAATAACGCGTTCAATTAGTTCAGGTAAATTAGTAGTAGCTGCCAGCGTTAGGGACAAGCACGAACTTGAGCATGGACGGCCAACAAAGTTCTCCATTCCTTCAACTCGGCCTGGTACAGCGCAGAAGTTTTCTTCGAGGTCTCCGAGCTCTTCAGGTCTTCCCAAACATCCGTTTGAGTTGCTTCCCCACGTAAATACCTGATAAAAACTAGTTAGATTTAGAGTGCGGGTGGCCCGGGAAATCATACAGGTACGAACGACCTCATCATCAACTGAGAGAGCGGCATTATGGTACATTCCCGCACAGACTTTCTTAATGAGCGCATGAGTCGTAAGAAAATCGGTTACTAGACCTGGTAGAGTTGAAATTTGCTTTCCTCCTTGAGCAAGCTAGCATCATTGGTTCGATTCAATATGTCAGTAAGTCCTTTTACGTTGAACTTCGAAGGCTCCAACGAGGCCTCTACCTGCCCCAACCGACCACTTCCCCAGGTGTATACCTGGAACATTGGTGACTCAGTAAGTCCTATACTATTAAGTAGTGATCTTTGCACTCACGCACCACTCCTCCTTTCAACAGTGGGGGGATTAAAACGATGGCTACCGTATGCCAACATGCGCACGCAATCTCTACAATAATATCAGTTTTGAGTGCCTCGACCAGCTTTGGGTTCACATATGACGTATTGTCTCCGTGCCCAAGACGACTACCTCCACAAATTCGCATGTAAAAACAAGTTAACAAATGAGCACGCGAACCAATGTAAGACCGACGTTTGCCCTTACCCACCGTCACCACTTCCCCACGTATATGCTTGGCCGTCAGTTGTTACGAGCCCAGCATGCATAGCACCACAAGAAATCTACAATAAGAGCAAAATCAAATGAGGTCCGAGAATTCTGTTCGTCTGTAGTACACACTTACCTGGTTGACTTGCAGTTTAGCAACACTACGGGCCAGGCTAGAATGATCATTCGTATTATAAGCGGCGCCGTAAGCAAGCATCTCCCCTTTATTGGTCACAGCAAACGTGTGGTTGGTACCAACATCGACGGATGATATTACACAAGCCTCCGAAATTGTTCGCTCCCACAACCGAGGCTCAATTGAGTCTACTCCGTAGCGAACTCGAGCCTTCTTAGACAGTGCTTCAGACAAATTATGCAAAGGTTCTGTGCCCAACTGACAGTGATCGTTCTGCCCCCACGTGTAAACGTCTCCGTCCTTGGTACGCGCACAGCAATGAACACGTCCAACAGCAATATGGCTAATACCCTCACCACATAGTGCGAGTAGTTTGACGGGGTTCACAAAATCTTCATCACCTCCTTCTTCCTCCTCGTCATCGCTTTCATTCGGATCTTCACGTTCATCTCCATCTTCCTCAATCCTCTCTGTCGGACTTGCTCGTTTCATAGCGTCACTGCTTCCTTTGGGTTGTTGGTTAATAGGTTTCGCAACTATTTCTTCCCTAGCTTCTTCATCGCTCGAGTCCAGGTCACTATCGTGTCCATATGTGAGCTTCGTTAGCGCACCAAGCGAAGAGCCAAGTGGAAGACCTGTAGGCCCTGTCCTCTTGCCCCAGACATACACGTCCCCAGTCCGACTCACAGCAAACGCCACGTCCGAGTCAAATCCCTACCATAAGGACAACACGTGAGCACTGTTTGCCAATGCTAGCCGCAATGCAAACACGTACAGCGTAAACGTGCGCAATACTGCGCCCACGAAGTCTTTTGATGATCCTTGGCGTCGCAGACGACTCAAGATCTCCATGGCCTAGTTGTCCAGCAAATCCCGATCCAAAAGACCACACCCCACCCAACATGTCCAACTGACGCTGGTATTCCTCTTCTTCCTCTTGTCGCCGTCGAATCTCTATCGATCGTTGGGTACAACTTAGCCACTATTGTCCCTGGATCCTTAAACTAGGATATCTGCCTACCTGCTGTTCGCTGCTCCGTCAAGGATGCCGTCAAACGCTGCACCAGCGTTCGTTTGCCTCCTTTCTTGGGTAGCCCACGAGCAATGCAGGACGCTCGCAACATCTTAGTCTTCATGAGCGTCAGACATCGTAGATCCAGCTGGTAATATACCAAGTTATCGATTAGTGAGTCCAGGACCAGCATCTTTTGAGTACTTTTGGTTAGCTTACCCGCTCCCAAGCTAGGTTCGTGAGTAGATCTTCTGTATCCTTGATGGGAAGGAATAGCAGCTTCCGGAAATTCACGGCATCTTTGCCCGTAGGCACGCGGATAATTGGCTTCTTGCGTCGTAAGAACGTCATGGCCGACAGAGCGTCTTGTCACGAAGCGACACTGTGCAAATGTGACGAGGCGCTAGTTGAAGTTGTACGATTCCCTGTAGATTTGGTAACAAAAAAAAACAGATTTGGTAAAATATAAGATTGGAAGGTGGGGACTGGGGCAGACTCTGCCTCACACATTTTCGATTGCACTAAAGCTGTTTAGTTATAGTCATTTATTCTTTGGGGATTGCGGACGTGGAACTACTGACGTCGTCATATCCGTGGACCCCAATGCATCTATCCGCGACGAGTCTAAGACCTTATTGTGAAGTCGGGTACGCCGAAGGATATGCACGGGATTGGACGTCTCAAAGTTTTCTTCGTAACTACACATCCGCGTAATAAACATGTTAGATCAAACTCAATGTGGTGGAGTGTAAGCACTACGCACCATTTGTAGGCTACTACGGGTAGGATGCAAGAGACAGAAGATAAGAAGAAGCCGAGCCAAAAGCCTTGGGTGACGACTACCGTCCTCCAGACACCTTCGACATCTCCCGTGAAGTTATCATACACCGCAATAGCCACAAAAAAGATGACCAGCGACAACGTGTATGTAAGACCAACGAACCACGTCCAATTCCATGTCTCGAAAAATATCTGAAAGTGAACAATTGGAACTATATAGAAGAAGGACGTAACACTAGCTCCCCAAAACGAGCTCCCTTCACCAAGATTGTCGTGCTGGATTAACATGAGAGGAATTGATGTGGTTATCACTGCATGGCTGACAGCCAGTGTCGAAACTTTTGCCATTGTGCGGGGAGAGAAAAACATGTCTGCAGCTCCAAATCGATATAACTCAGGGAACTTCGCAGCGATCGCCTCGAGTAGATCCGTCTCCATGACAGCTCGCACGGTAACCGGAAGGGCTGTAAAGAGGACGTTATAAGCTGTGATGTATATATCGCAAAAGAAAGTCTGTTGTTTCATATACGAGTATGTTATAAAGTGTTCAGGCTGAGGTGGACTACGTTGGGGGCATACCTGAGCTGAAAAAGCTGATGCGACGCCGTAGATGAATTGAGGCATGGTGAAAACAATGTTCTTGTAGAAAAAGTAGTCGATGCACTGTGTTGTACGCAGGTATGATAATCGACCTGCATTCATATGCTGTTAGTCACTACTCCGTTTACAAAAGAACATGCGTATACGTACCATGATAGAGTAGAAGCCGTCCTAAGTGGCTGAACTGCTGAACAGCGTAGTCAGCACTTCGAACGGCTTGCATACCTTCCTGCCCCATGACGCCGACGCCAACATGAGCTGCTCGTATCATGCTCACGTCATTAGCTCCATCACCACTGTATAAAGAAGAATATTAAGACCTTGCATCATTGTGGACGAGGGCATTGGACGTACACTGCTAACGTGACATCCGGAACACCAGCTTTGACCAGCTCTACCACGAGGGCCTTCTGTATTGGCGACGCACGGCATACAATAACAGTTGCGGACTGCAAGGCCAGTTTTAGGAAATTATTGCGGTTGGTCGGGAGCAGTGCTAGAGTTAAAGCACTTCCGTCAATTAGAACAGCTTGGCATTCCTTTTTTGTAAAAGGGAAAGCAGAGTAAAGTCAGCTACTAGAGATTAAAGTATTTTTCAAGAACGACTTACTTTAGAGTTTTGGAGAGCTCGTTCTAACTGGTGGGCCATTTCGCTCCGTGTTGACCCCTGAATGATCACCTCCTGCATTTTCGGGGTGACAACCCGGCACAGTTTGCCCATCTCCAAGGAAGTTTCGAGCTTATCTCCAGTTAATACCCATATCTAAGATTGAGCAAGGCGGAGTGTTAGCATGATCGTGGAGGTAAAAACCTTGACATTACTTCAAAGTCACCTTAATGCCAGCCTTCTGAAAAAGCGAGATAGTCTCTGGGACGCCAACTTGCAATTTATCCTCGACGGCTACAGTAAAATGTTCAGAAATGTCACTTATATGTTTCGTTTCAAGTTTAAATACTGAACGAATCATGTTTGCTTACCGCTTGCACCGATCAGAGTGAAATGTTGTTCAATTTCGTCAATTAGCGCTTGCGTTTTGGTTTCTTTTGAGTGAATATCTAGCTCGGCATCGTTGTATCGGTGCTCCCACGCGTCATAGTAGTTTTCATCCTAACGATTAACATTTACTTGTCAGCAAAGGCAATGTAAATTATCTAATCGGTCAGATGTTACGAACCAAATCTCGTTCAGCAAACAATAAAATTCGAAAGCCTTCCTCAGCGAACTGAGTGACGTGGGTCATTGTTTCATCTTTGCTGGATAGGAACTTGTCGCAACGCTCCAGGATGATGCTATCTGCACCCTTGCAAAATACTTTGATTCCTCCGTTTTCATCACGAACAATTATCGACATACGCTTTCGATCACTTGAGAAGTGTACAACTCGCAGAATTTGAAAAGTGAGTGTGTACGTCACCGTTTTGGCGTGAGAACCATGGTGGTCTTCTTCTGTAATTGCGACGTAAAGTTTGTGGCCACATCTCTCGAATAATCTGACGCCCATCGCCTCAGCACCACGGACAAGAGCACATTCGTCAGGAGAGTCTGAGTTATAAGATAAAACTCCTGTTGAGCGATCGTATTCGCAGACGACTGTATGGCAAAGTGACATTGCCAAAGCAAGATGACTTTCACCACTCTCGAGGTTCTTTAACAATCGGCGAAAGTACGATACAGCAGGTAGCTCGCTCGGTTGAACATCATCATTATGAAATGTGGATGTGGAAACTCCTGTACCAAGAACATCGAGCGAAGAGATAGAAACACCACTGAGAACTGGGCGTTTGTGTTTGGCGACGTATATTCCCCCGCTAACACTGCATTTTCGAAAGACCATTTGGTTTTGAGTCAATGTCCCAGTCTTGTCAGTAAATATATACTTGACTTGCCCAAGTTCATCGGTTAGAGATGAGGTGTTCGCTAAAGCACCCTCTCCACTGTTGCTGCGCATCTTGTTATCCCATGTGATGAACTTTGCGTGTACAGTTTTAATGATCTCAACAGTAACCACAAGAGAAATCGGGATCAACGTATTCATAAGTACAACGAACGAGAGGAAGAGCAAGACGCCTTCAAGCTTTGTCGTGTGGTCGTCACCCACGCCGCCCATTTCTGCATCATCAAAATTAAAATGATGAACGCACGCAGCGATCGCACAAAGAAGCACTTGAATAAAAAAAGCGAACACCACTGTACGACTCATTCGGATCTCGAGGTGACTGAGTTTATGATGTGCAGCTCGAGCATTTTTCATAACTTTCGTGTCGTGACCTACGCAAAAATGCAACTCGGTAAGTGGTAACATGGATGAGTGCAATGTACAGCTAAGGAGTTTCATACCCGTATAAACCACGAGCATCATAACCCATTTGGTGTTCATAAGCGTAGAGCCACGAGGTAGAAACTGTTTTTCGCTGAGGCTGTACATCTTGGAATCCACAGATAGATTCCCAGCAAAGCGGTACAAATCTTGATCTGGCTGCTCGCATTTGATGAAGTATTTAACTTTGTCACGAGAAGTTTTGTCAAACACTAAATTTGCCGTCGCACGCAAAGATTCCCGTGATTTAAGGTTTGCTTCTCCATCCAGATTGCTGGTGTCGATAAAGCACGAACCTGCGGGGCAAGTATTAGCTTGTGCATTTTCCATCCAATCACACGGTTCTGCAGACCTACCATTTTCTTCACTGCTGGCTAGAATAATACCATCTGCAGGAATTGCTTCTCGCTCGTGTATTCGAACGAGGTCACCAACCTGGAAATGATACACATCAGTCACAGCATCATAGTATATGTCGTCCTTGCTCTCCACCTACCTGAATAGATTCCCACACGATGTGCTGTTCTTCGAAATTCCGCAAAACAATCACGGGTTTGGCGTTAATTGTGCCATCGGATAAGCGTTTTTTCTGTTTTTCCCAACCAATAAGTTACCATTTGCGCAAGTGAGTGGGAAAGCACCATCCCAAAAGACAAATCACTCCGGAGCCCCTACTCACCCTGTCGTCCATTGCTTCGCGAAGCAAGCTAACACACACAACCATAACCAGCGGTGCAATTGCCGTTACTGGAGTAAGTGGCGAGATCTGTTTGATAGACTGTAAGATGGCGATCACTAGGAAGTACAAATTTGCAGACTACCGTGTCAGACACAAGCAAACGTTAGCAAGGGAACAAAGCCTTCGCCTGTCATGGGTTGGTGAATAACTTAGCCACCGTACCCGCCGGAATTCCTGCAATAAACAAAGCGGCAGGAAGTTGAGCAATGTGTACTTGGATGTCTGAATGGAATTTGAGATGTACGTGGGCTTTTGATGTGTCTGTTCATCGCGTTCGATCTGGAAGGGGTCCACAAGTCGATACGGCTCGTCGAGAACGCTAGCACGCCGCTCCATGTCTTTGCTCGAACGTCGCTTGGACCCCGACGCCAATGGTTTGACAGCAATCGTCAGCTTCCTCGGGCCGTGAGTTCCGCACCCACGACCCTCGTCGGAGTTGGTCGGTGCGACCTCACCAGCTCTGCTGAGCTCGCCCTGACGAACGTCTGTGTCCGACCTCAGCGTGCTTTGCGTATCGGTTGCTGCTAGTCACGCGGCCTCACGAAGATGCCGAACCAAGACCCATGCAAGGAAAGGTGATCAAAGAGAGCGGCAGGACTTTGTCAGAGCTATTGCAAGGGGTTTCACGTTCTAGGAATTGCGAAGAAGGGCAAGTAGGGAGGCACGCCTTAAAATACAAGCTCGACGCTGCCGTTACCGGCCCCATCTCGTCCCTGTGTGCACCAAAGGCGACGTGACGGCATCCATTTCTTACGGTTGTAAATCGGGACTCGAGTGCACGAGCGCTTGAACCTCGTGCAACGCCGGTCAATTGCAACACTCAAGAGTATTGGCTACGCAAACACGTACACATTCGAAGCTGATCAGTCGAAACGGATTGCGCTGGAGCATGCCCGCTGTCTATTCACACGCAGAAGATGCCAGTGCGATGCTCAGCGAGTCTTGAAGGTAAGAGCGCTGACAATGCTCGAGCTTTGGTGGTCAAGTGCTGATTCGAGTGAGTCGGGTTGGCCCGATTGTTGATACCAGGTACTGCATTTACCTCGGAAGCCGTGCCGAGGCCCTAAGAGCGACAAGGCGGTGCTGGAAAGCAGTGATCTAGACTTAGCAAATCGGCCCATCAGGACAACATGTTGTCCAACTCGCAGCCATGGTATACGGTGTTAACTGGTTTAGCAGAGCAACTTCAACTTGATGTACAATCACACCGTATCCCTTTCACGTTTTATACAAAGGCAATAAAAACATCAGTTCTCAAAGGGTCATCGCTCTCCTAATATCACCCCTCGCTGTCGGAATGGTAGGGATGACGCTGCATGACGCCCCTCCACCGCCACTAACGCCCTCTCCATGCGTGACCGCAGGCCAACCAAGCAGCTAAGAAGGCGCAGCGCGCCAGCGCATCGCTCAGCACGCGACTGCAGCAGTGGATCGTGCCCATCAACGCGCTGTACTTCGTGTACTGCATCCTATGGCACTACAGCTCTGTGACCACGTGGACACTCGTGGGCTACGTCTTCCTCACGGCCTCCACCTACCTCAGCTACTCGTGGGTGGTGGGCGCGGCTGAGGAGGGGGGCACCAGCGAGTACGTGCCAGTGGTTCTTGACCACACTCTGATACCTGATAGTATCAGTTATGAGAGACTCATAGGTGGACATTTTGTCGGCCAATGTCCACTTTAGGTATGCGATGGACGTCTTGATCATCACGCTCTTCGTGCAGGCCGGGCTCATGGTCTCGAGCTACTTCTGGCTCGCGTACCTCGTGATCCCGGGCTACCTGCTCTACCACGGCGGCCGCATGCTGCTCAACTACGTCTTCGCGCCCGACCCGACGGACGAGGACGACCCGGCGGCGCTCAAGAAGAAGGAGAAAGCCGAGCGCAAGGCTGCGCGCCCCAAGTTCCGCCAAGGCCGTCGATAGATGGGCAAGTGAGTTGTTTCGGAGAACACCTTGTCCGGATGAAGCAATAAAAATGAAGAATTATTGGGCAAAAGCCGAGTGGCAAACTTGTGATTCAATCTACATTTGGGGACAAGTGCTGTGATTGTACAGATGATAGTGGCCGGTGTCGCTATAAGCCGAGTTTTGAGTTTACCTGCTCATTTCCCTCATGTTGGGAGTCAGTCATGTATCGGTTTCCTTTGCAGCAAAATGTTATCCGCTCCTTGCAATATTTCAAGGGGTGAGTCGCGTACACTTTGTTGCAAGTCTTGGGCTGAGGAAGAACCTCGTGGTGCAGCCTTGGCGTGAGCGCGTCGTGGTGGCTAACCCATACAGAAGAACTTCCTCATAAAATTTCATAATTTCCATGGTGGACGAGTGCGCACTGCTCGCGTCGTCTCAGTCCGTGAAGATGATGAGCAGGAAGTCTGGCGCGGAGTTTCTGCCGTGTGCGTGGGCCTAGCAGCAGATGTGTTGGGTAACGCCGACGAGCGTGGGGTATGGGTGGAAGCACTCGCTTGCTGTTCTTTTTGCTTCTTGATTTGATCCGAGATGGCCGAGATGGTCTTGGCATGGAATGGCAAGCTGGTTGGTGCGTCTGGGTTTTCAAACGGGTGCCTAGCGATTTCATATAGCAGGTCCTCAGGCAAGCGGTGAAGCAATTGCAGAGCCACCGAAATGAGCAGGTCCGACTCCAGCGGTGGTGCGCAGCGAAGACTCAGCACCTTCATCAAATCCATGTCTCTGTATAGCAAGCGTAAAACCCATAAATACAGTTAGGTCTCCCTCTTCCAGACAAGCACAAACTTGTCAAACCATACAACTTCAGCAATTGTTCACGAAGCAGGACCGTATGAGCAACAGCCAACACAACCACAAAATGCACCCCCACTGCAAAGAGCTTCTCATACAGAAGTAGCACAAAAGAACAGGCATTAGGAAGATATTCACACATAGCTTCTCGAAAAATTGTAGGGAAACGCACCACATCCCAGACGCGTAGTAACTCGTGCAGTGGTGGAACGCATGCAAATAAGCTCAAAATGAGGGGTAGCGCGTATATCCGCGCCGTTATGCCTCGTGTGGACAAATGCAGGTACAAATCGGGGTCCAACTTCAAACCACCACAAAGCCCGGCATTAGGCGCCACGCAATATAAAACTACAGCCGAAACTCAAAACTATCCTCATCACCCTACCATCTGCAGACACTTGTCCACCAGCGCGCAACCTTTTTCCACCCCTTTCAGCTGCGGCGCCATGTAGTGCGGGCAATGCCTCACGATCAGCTGGCAAAAAGTATGGTAGGCGTCCGGTTCCGGCAGCACATACAGCAGCGGTGCGCAGAGCACATTCATCCCCTGCACATACCTGCCCCAAGTCCAAAAAAGCACAAGTTAGAAGAGAAAAATGCGCATCCACATCCAAGAACCCAAAAACGCGAACCCCCGCAAAAATGGCAAAAAGCGGCGGTTTAAGCCAAACCGTACCGAATCGACGGCAAGTTGCCGCCGAGCTCCCCATCTCCCTGTTTCTCCTCCTCGGGACTGGACCCCAGCGCGTTGATAAATACATTTAACAGCCGCACGAGTTTCTCCTCCGGCACGCGTTGCGCAAACTCCGAGTCGCCTCGGAACGTGCGGAACGTGTCGTTGCGGATGTCGCCGTCGCAGTGCGAGGCGCCCCGTCCCACAAGTGCCGCGTACTTGGTCATGTCCACGTCGCTCTCCACGCCCAGAAACGCCTTCCACACACGCCCCCGCAGCGTGCAGAGGCTCGGGGCTGAGCCCTCGTCGCGCGGCAGTCCGTGCACGATCACGAGCCGCTTGAGCTCACGCCAGCGCTCGTAATCGGCGGTGATGGGCGCGCCGCCGTCCAGCAACGCCTCGAACTGCTGTCGCAACTGCGTGGCACGGTTAGGCTAGTGTTAAAGCGAAGCGGCAGCGCAAACTCACGTCGGAGGGGGTGGCCATGGCAACTTTTCAACTTTTGCGGCTTGTTGCACGCAGGTCAAGTCGCTTTTGCGTTGACGTTCGGCCCGACCAAGGCCGCTGATTGGCCAAAAAGGAGACCGGCCATGATATGGGTTACGCCGCACGCCGTGTCACAACGCAACAAGGTCTCAGCTGGTGCGTGGCGCGCGGAGCCCCCCATGGCGCCCGCGGGAGGTTAACCTGGTGCGCGCGTGCGTGCGCGTCGGTGTGCAGGTAGCGGCCGATGGAGGGGGACGACTTTTGCGTCGAGGTGGGCGCGCGCGTGCTCGTGCGCGGCAAGTACGCTGGGGTGAGTACTAGGTTATCCTCGTTTTCATCTAAAGCGACAGGGGAGGGGGCCATGGCACTTTTTGCAAAACGGCAAACATTCTCTAACTTCGTCGCGTGTGTTTGCCTTCAGGTGATTCGCTACGTGCCGGATCGCCGGACTGCGCTGGTGGGAGTGGAGCTCACTCGCGCCCGAGGAGACAACGACGGGGCCACGGAGGACGGCAAACGCCTGTTCCAGTGCAAGCCCCTGCACGGACTTTTCGTCCGCGAGGAGCAACTCGGGGTACGGTTAGGGTGCTGCCATTTTGTTGCGGCATTTTTGCTTTTTTTGCAACTTGGCAAAACATCTGTTAAGGTACCTCTAACCGTGTGTGTCTTGTGGAAAAATGTAGCCATTCTCGGAGGAAGATGGGGCGGCCTGCGTGTTGCAGAGCGTGTGGCGGCGCTACAGCGCGTCGCAGAAGTTCCGCCACCTTGTGTACTCGCACGCGTGGAACTTGCTGGACAACACGCAGGAGCAACTTAACCTCAAGCGCTCGGAGCAGTTCAAGACAGCGGAGCACACGCTGGCTCAGCTGACCAAGCAGCAGGTTTGTTGTTTTTGTGTTGCTTTTTTGTTTTTTAACGGTTAATTATCTTTAACCGTTGCTAATGCATATGCTGCAGTCTTTGCAACGCTCAGTGTCGGATGTCGCCGTGGACGAGATCAAGATCGACCCGGAGTACGCCGGACCCCACCTGGTGTGGCCGTTAGAACTCTCTAACGTGTTAGAGATTCTGGACTCGTTCAAGACGACGCAGATCCTGCACCACAAGTACGTGCTGGAGATTCTTAAGGAAGGTGTGAGATCTCTGGCTCCCTTGCCGACGCTGCAGGAAATTACACTAGTGGAAGGCGAGAAGATCACGGTGGTGGGAGACCTGCACGGCCAGCTGCAGGACCTTTTCTCCATTTTCTCCATCAATGGACTCCCCACGCGCACAAACAAGTACCTTTTCAACGGAGACTTTGTGGACCGTGGCATGTACGGCACCGAGGTGGTAATGACGATTCTGCTCTTCCGTCTGCTGTACCCGACGAGTGTGTTCCTTAACCGAGGCAACCACGAGTCCCGTAATCAAAACTCGTGGATGGGCTTCGAAGACGAAGTGTGGGCCAAGTACTCTGGTGCAGATGAAGACGACCTGGAGCGCCCCGCGCGGGTTTTCGAGAGTTTCCAAACGTTATTTGAGGCAGTCCCACTCTGCGCTGTCCTCCAGCAGAAAATTTTCGTTGTTCACGGCGGACTTTTCTCTCGTGACAATGTCACGCTGGCACATTTGCGCGGGATTTCTCGTAAGCGTGAGCCTCCCCTTCATCAGGTGAACTTTGAGGACAAAATCTTTGAAGATATGCTATGGAGTGACCCGCGACCTATTCAGTCGCGTCAGCCTTCGGAGCGTGGAGCTGGTGTGGAGTTCGGTGTGAATGTCACCAACAACTTCTGCTTGGTGAACAAGATCGCGTTGATTATCCGCTCGCACGAGTGTGTTATTGAAGGTTTTGACATCCTCCACGGTGGTCGATTGATCACTTTGTTCTCTGCGTCCAGGTACTGCGGTACTCAGATGAATAAGGGAGCTTTCTTGACTCTTGGACCGGATCTTCAGCCTGAAATTCAGCAATTTTACGCTCACTCAATTAACGAAAGTACGTTCAAGGCACCTGAACAGGCTCAGATGCAGGGTGTACTGGAGGAGGACACCCTGCGCATGATTGCAGAACGTATTTGTGACCACAAGGCTTCGCTGTATTGGTACTTTACGCAGCATGATGAAGAACACAACGGCACGGTCCCTCGCTTGATCTGGGCGGAGGCTTTACGATCTGTGCTTCAATTGGATCTACCATTCCTGACGTACCAGCCTAAACTCGCAGACCTTGTGGACGAAACTTCAGGACGCATTAACTACTCGCAGTTCCTGGCCCGCTACCGTATCGAGAACGACACTATGGACAACAGCGGATGGCAGGAAAGCATCATCGCTCTTATTTGCAAGAAGCTGTATCGTGCCATGGGGGCCGGAGACATGCAGCAAGCTTTCAAGGTATTTGACGCGGACTCGAACGGCTTTATCGAGTACGAGGAGTTTCTCGGTGCGCTGAAGCGAATGGATACAGGCCTCTCGGATCAGCAGGTGTTTGCTCTCATGCGCACTGCAGACACAAATGATGACGGACGAATTGACTTTAACGAGTTCGCACAGCGCTTTGAGGTGATCTTCACGAACCAAGGCAAGAACGGAGAATCAACTCAGGACCTGTCCGGAATGGCACCGACTGAACCACCTCCGACACCTATGGCATTGGATTCGGAAACTCCCGCCGAAGGCGTGACACTCGAAGCGGAGCCCATCTTCACACGCCGGGTATCCTCGGTAGAAGATCAATCAACATTCACGCCACAGCCTGCCACCAATCTGGATGTGGAGACCATGCAGGCGCTTTTGCAGATTGGCAAGGCACTGTTCGCCCGTCGTGGTTCACTGCAGTATCATTTCTACCACTTTGACAAGAACGAGGATGGTGTTCTGTCGCGTAGCGAGTTCGAGCATGCTATCGAGCAGTTGGGGTTCAACTTTGAAGCTAGCCTGATGGATCGTGTCATGGCTGCTGTCGACAGCGATGGAGGTCACTCGATCGACTACAAGGAGTTCGTGACAGCGTTCAGCGTACAGGACCTGAAGGAGCAGGCGGCGCTGGAGTCCGGTGACCTCACGTGGCAGAACTCTGTGCTGCAGCAGGTCTCCAATGTGTTCTACCAGCACCGCATCCACATTCGCAATGCCTTCCGCATGTTTGACGCGACCAACAGCGGTGCCATCAGTCGCGACAACTTCCGCACGGGTATCAAGACTTTCAACGTCGTTCTCAACTCGCCTCTGTCGGATGATCAGATCGAGGAGCTGTTGTCCTACCTCGACAGCAACAAGGATGGCGTCATCAGCTACAAGGAGTTCTTCGACGGCTTCCGCGTGGTTGATGTGCGTGTTGGGGATGAAAAGTCCACTGAAATAAAGTCTTCAGAGGAGGCTATGGCTGTGCCCACAGAAGACTAAAGCGTGTTTGCAGTTGCAAATAAATAGTGAAGGTTGCATTCCAAGTTACTTGCTGGGGGTAGTTCTGTTTAGTTGCTAATGTCTAGAGAAGTTTGGACGTATTTCGCCGTGGCTGCCACTGCGCTCCGCCCATCGTTGGTGTTGCTGCTGAGTCGGAGCTTCCTGTGCGGATTGCCGCACTCGAGTTCAAGCACGCTCGCATCCTGCTCGCTATCGTACGAGCACGACGTGACAGTGTGTGTGAACATGGCGCCTTTGCCTTCCTTGTTCACACTGAAGCAGCTTACGGTTGTCCCCGAGAAGACAAAGTACCTCCTGACCTTCTGCCTCCTCAGCAGCAGCTTCCACCACCACGGGGCTTCCACATAGAGCCACACCGTGTGGGTCCGTTCCGGGTCGTCCTCATCCACGACAATGGGTGGCAGCGTCGTTGACTTGGGTCCCGTCGTGGAACCCGTGGTGGAGCTCATGGACATCGGAGCCGTCAAAGCTCGAAGCCGCTGCGCCTCATCCAACTCCGCGTGGTGCCTGTTGCCGCCCCTCGTGGACCTCGGCGTGAGCGCCGTCGTGCGTCGATAGCTAGCCGCGCTGCTGCCGGCCCTGCTCTTGGCCACCTGCGTGGCCTGAACAATGGCGGCGAAGGTGCCGTACCAGAGCTCGAAGTCCGCCCCCATGCACGTGTGCAGCAGCACGGAGCGGTCCTCGTAGTCCGAGAACTCGAACGTCTTGTTGCGCGAGTGCACTCGTCGGACGGCGATGATGACATGGCGCCCCACGGGCCTCGCGCGCCGCTCGGCGTCCTCCGCCGACGCGTAGAACTTGCACACGAGTTCCTCGAGCCTGCAGAAGCGCCTGCAGAAGCTCGCGCGGCCGCCCCCCGACGCCGACACGTGCACCCAGCCAGAGAACGCGCCCGTCTTGGCGTCGAGCGCCAGCACGCCGTCCGCCGCCAGCGCCTCCATGTCGAGCGCGTCCAGGTCCGTGCATCGCTCCGAGTCGTCCGTGGACGTGGACGAGCCCAAGGACAGCGCCTTCCTCCATCGGGGACGCGGTGCCACGTCCGTCGCCATTGCGCGGCTGTCCGCGGAGCTCGCGACCGTCGAGGCCGAGGCCTCCAGACGCTCCATCTCGGGCTCCAGCGCCTCGCTTGACACGCCCGTTACTGCGTTGGATTCAGCGCGGATTTTCGCGTGTGGGGGGCACAGCGGCGCCATCTGCGAGGCAGCGCGAGCCGCCCAGGACGCACTTGACAGCGGAGACCTCGAGCCACAGCACTCGCCGTTCCGGGCGTGCAGCCGGCGGCTCCGTTCGGTGCAGCCGTGCCGCTGGGTGTGACTTGAAGTGCGCCGATTGGCTGCGGGTGAACTGAATTCCTGCTGACTAGTTGGCTGCTGCCACACAACTGCAACTTATCACGTCTTGCCCCACGCGCTTGACATCCTGCGAGCCTTTTCGTCGCGTTGCAGTGGAGGAAGCTCCGCGGCGTCGAAGGCCACGAGCGGGACCGCGACCCCGGCCGCGAAAGAACCTCCGCGGCGAGGCCACGACGGGGCCTCGTCGCGCCCAACACGAGCGGTTCGACGGCGAAGCGATCGATCTTAGTCCTACGCACAACTTCTACGGCTGGAAGCCACCGACCACGAGTGGGCAGCACGTGCGCTGCCTGATCCGCACGGAAGCCGGCGAATCCATCCCGGCCTCGGATGCCTGGCAGTCAGTCAGTCGAGTTGAAGCGCCTTCCAAAGCAAACACGACCTGGCAACTCTATATACCAGTAACCGCAATTATAACATATGTTACCAACCGCATATCACTTTTTGAAATTCCCGACATGCGCGCGGCGCTGGAGGCCTGCGGCGAGTTCCTGGCGCGCATCGGCACGCTGGAAGGGGCGAACGGTAGCGTGATCTCCGCACTGCATCTTGTCCGCCGCTCTCGCGCGCGCCACGCGCCGCCTGTCCGCCGCTCTAACTCGCTCTGTGGCCCGCGCAGCCGTCGCCGACATCCTGCGCAAGACCGGCGCGGAGCTGCCCGAGACGAGTCCGCTGCGCTGGCGCGCGCTGCTGGGCGCCATCCGTCAGGAGCTGGAGGCCGATCCACTGGACGTTTCGTTCCTGTTCGAGCGGCTGCTGCAGGTGCACGCGGCGATGCCCTCGGACGCCAGCTCGGCGCTGCTGGGCTCACCGCTGTTCCTACATGTTAGAAATCTGTTAAGAACTGTTATGTGGTTGTTAAGGTGGTTAATTGGCAGGTTTTGGTGTGTTAATGCAGCTTCTAGGGGAGAGATTCGCGGTGGCGTTCGAGGGGCTGGACGAGGAGCTGTTTAAGCTCGAAAGCGACGAACTCTGCCACGCTGAAGGCATCTTCGAGACGTGTTTGCTGATCAGAGACCAGATTGGCGGGTGAGGAGAGATACTTTGGGGATTGTTGCAGAGGTGGGCGAGCTGACGAGAGGATGTTGGTAGGGATGACCAGGGAAAGGAGTTAAAGACGTTCCTTGCGGCCTTTCAGAGGATCTTCGAGCAGGACGAGCCGAAGGTTGGTTGAAGATTGGGTAGGATGATTTTCTGTTTTTCGCTGATGCGATAAGGTTTTTGTAGGAGTGCTGGGATGCGTTTTACGAACTGTATCGACTTAACGATGCAAGTTTCCGGCGCGATATGAAACGGGCATTGGCCAAGATTGAGTCGGTCACTCTTGGTCCCACGAAGCTCGAGACTGCGTTCCCTTCGAAGATTATGGACAAGTACGTTCGGCAAAGAGTGCTTCTTCCCAAACAGAAGTTTGTGTAGAGGTGTCTACGACTGACGTGTGGGTTGTGATATTGGCTCCACAGCAAGATTGTGCCGCGTGCTCTGCTTGAAAAGAGATTTGGTGGAACCCGGCGGGAATGGCGGGATCTGTCGCAGATACACTCCATTGCTGGCACAGATGCTACTGAGCCAGCACCAAGTGACGATCAAGGGCAGCAAGAATCCGTGAGCCCTGGTAATGATGTTGTTAAAGTACCTGTCGAGTCAAGCGAGACACAAACTGGTTTTGGTCTGCGCGGATTCATGAAGCTAATCAAGGTCTGCAGCTCACCATCCCTTGTACTTGTTTGTTTTAGCGAGCGGAGGAGCAGCAGAGCCTGCATCCTCTGATATTTCAGAGGAAACAGCAGTACCAACACGACCAGCGTTACCGAGGCCACCTCGTGCAGATCAAGTTGCCAGGGCTTCCCGTCAAGAAGCTCGGCGCTCAGTAGCGCGCTTACATGTTCGTATTGCATGGTGCTCAAGTTTGTGGAGCTATTTGTATCTAACGTTTTCTGTTGCCTACTGCATCCAGACCTCGACAGAAAGCAGCCCTGCCGCCAATGCAGGGGCGAGTGGTCGTCCAGTGCCTCGTCGGAAACCAGTGCGTTGGTCAGCAGATGAAGAAGCAGCTCTCATAGAGGGCTACAGACTTTACGAGAAGTACTCCAACGTGTGGATGCTTATCAAGATGAAATTCCCTGGCGTGCTTCGAAATCGGTCTAATGTCGATTTGAAGGACAAGTACCGCAACTTGGTGAGGTACGGCAAGATCCCGCAAGCCGATGGTGACGGAACCGACAATGCAGGAGCCACCGACAATGATGGAACGGATGCAGAGGGCCACCAGACTGGTGTGCTTGAAGTCTGATCAAATTTCATTCCTGACCCACACGTTCGTCCGGTTTGAAGCATGTTCGATCCTTTGCAGTTAGCGTGGAAAGCATTTAATGACGTTTTTGATCTTTGAATTTGAGTCATTTGTTTACAAACTAAAAATAATCAGACGGGGGGACTGGGGACGTAGCTCCCGTCCCCTCTGAAAATCCAAACAAACGCACTCGTGACTTCTTCTCTTTCTCAACTAGCTCGCCTTTTTCGCGTCGCGGTCCCTTCCTTGTATGTGCATTGAACTCTTCCTTCCGAGTTCCGCGCGACGATGTACTGACTTGCTTCGCGACCGATGTCCGCCCTACATGTATTCCCTCTCCTTACTCCCTCACCCCTAGGTGGTTGGTGACTTCCTCCATCCAGCAATCACACTTCCACCGCTCGTGCGTTTTGATGAACGCACAAGCGAGGCAGCATAAGGAATTTGGGGTTCTGAACATTGACGCCATTTAACCCCGGCCTACAGAACCGCTCATGGACAGGTCGTTGGGCGTGTTGTACGTGAAGCCCTGGAACGTCATGGACGGACGTGAAGCATCCGAGACGCGCAGGCCGCCTAGGGCCGAGTTCTCCACGCTGTTGATCTGCATCTTTGTGAATTCTGCCTCGAAGTTCTTGGTCTCCTCTGCGTTGCCAGCACTGGCACACGGATTAAACGGAGGGGGAATCTTCCGGTCGTACAGATCCTGCCAGTTCATGCCGCTAAAGTACGGGTGGTTCTTCACCTCGTCTGCGCTCTTGCTACCTAGACGCGTGCTCGGGTCGCGTCGAAGCAGACCACTAATAAAGTCGCGAGCCACGGGGTCGACATCATCCGGGAACGTAAGTGGAGCATTGCGCACGCGGTCGAACAGTTTCTGACGGTTGCGAGTGTACCAGGGCGGTAGACCCGTCAGCATCTCGTACAGCACCATGCCCATAGCCCACCAGTCGACGGCCGTGCCGTGTCCCACGCGGTCCAAGATCTCAGGAGGCAGGTACTCCGGCGTTCCGCACATGGAGTTTGTGCCTTCAGCGCCATCAGTAATACCCTCCTTAGCAAGTCCAAAGTCGGCTGCAATCAGAATCAAATCAATATTAGCAAAAACACTCGATGTCAACATAATGCAAGAACATATACATACCCAGCAAGACGTGACCAACGGAGTCAAAAAGAATGTTTTCAGGCTTCAGGTCACTGCAACGCACGAAGATTTCAAGTTAGCACAAGCTATCACAAAGTAATAACAACATGACTCACCGGTACACGACACCCAGGTCGTGAAGGTGCTCGAGAGCTAACGTGATCTCAGCGCAGTAGTAACGGGCCATGCTGGGCTCGAACTTCTCCATACGCGAAAGGTGGAAGAACAGCTCGCCACCAGGGCAGTAGTCCAGCACGAAGTACAGTTTCTGCGACGTCTGGAAGGCATAGTGCAGGTGCACGATGAATGGGTGCTTGGCGCGGCCCAGCACACGGCGCTCCGTGCGCGTGTGCTCCACCTGGTTGCGGCGCTTCACGTTGGACTTGTTGAGCGACTTCATGGCAAACAGGCGCTTGCCCTCCTTCTTGCGCACGAGCGTCACCTTGCCATACGAGCCCTTGCCGATGACCTTCAGCAGCTCAAAGTCATCGAGCGACGTCTTGGGCGTGTTGTACATGGCCGTCTCATTGTCGTCCGACTGGGACGTGGGCGTGGCGTCGTAGGCAATGGCCTTGCTGCCCTGGTACTTCTCCATGGGCTCCTTCTGCTCGTCGCCACATCCAAGTCACAAACACCACAAATAAGCACCCCGAACGCCAAAAAACAAACCATAGAGAAGTGGCGAAACCGTACGTTCGTCAACATAAACTCCTTGAAGAGCTCGGACGTGCGCGGGTCAGACTTGCCCGAGGCCGGGTCGAACTGGCACAGCAGGTGCAGCCAGTTGGCCAGCTCCTGCTGGCGCTTCTCGATAAACTCCTTGTTGAACGAGCCCAGGAACTTCTTGGGCGGCAGCGCGGGGCAGCGGTAGCCCTCGGAAGTCAGCTGCGCCATGACAATGTACCCATAACCGATATCTCGTGTTAATAACGCAATTCACGGGGGAGAAAACAAAAAAAAGCATAAAATGTGCAGGTTCCCGAGAGCTCTCCCGGGGGAGAGGAGATTTCGGGCTACAAGCTCCAGTTTGAGGCAGCAGCAGGAGAGGGAGGGGCCGCACCTTGTCGTAGAAGTCCTTGAACTCGTGGTACCGGTGCTTGACGATGAACATGCCCTCGGGCACCTGCACCTGCACGAAGTAGACGGTGGTCTTGCTGCCGTTGTGGCTCACGTTGTCGTGGCCCATGATGCCCACGAACTTGGGGCCGCGGTAGTCGTCGCTCATGGCTGTTCGTCCACCTCTCTCGACGTGCGTGGGGGGCGCGTTCTCGGGGAGTGCAGTGCCTCAGGGGAGCCGCGCAGTCCTTCGCCTCGCCCTCTTGTCTGCAGAATGCCACCTCGCCTCGGTGAAGTGGTCGGGTCGGGGTGGTACGATTGTGCGGCGGCTGCGTTGCGCAATGGGGGGGGGGCGCGCCGCTCTGGGCCGCTGGATGCAGCCTCTTCCGTCGGGCCAGCTGCTGCCCCCGATTCGGCAACCGGAACACTGGCTGCTCGCCGATTGGGCGGACTGGCGACGCGGAGACGGGGCGGCCACGAGATCATGCCTGCAGGAAGGTGCATGACGCCAGACAGGTGGACTGCGCAGCGGACTCCGGACGCGTATCAGATGCCAGGGCGTAGGTTTATGCCGCGTGGAGGGATTGCTGAGCAGCGAACTGGGCAGCGCCCATCCGGCGCGCCAGGCTGCCCGGGATAAGAACGACGCGACGCTTGGGCCCACGACGCGACGCTGCTGCATGGCCATCGACGACACGAGGCCGAGAAAATCACAGAGCGGCGCGTCGTGCGCGTTGCCGCGTTGGCGCATGGCATCGCGTTGTTACGGTATCGCGTTGCAATGCAATTGTACCAGGACGTGGCATGAGACCGCTCAGAGGAACGAGGTGCATCTCGTTGAAGAGCGGCACGGGAGGGTGGATCTGTTTTTCGGGTTCAGCGCCGCTTGCCACATTTCTTGGCGGCGCTGACTCGCGCCGCGCGGCGGACCAAGCGCTGTCAGGGCTGGGCTCGACACTTGGTCCTACCTTGCTTGGCGTGGTGCGACTCGCGCTCGACGCGGCACCGGACGGAGACGCAGAGCCACACGTGTGTCCCGTTGGGCTGGCGCTGTACTGTCCAAAGACGAGTGACGCCGAATCCGATTGAAGTCGCCGGTCGCCGGCGGCCCGAGCTTCCTGGCAATCCTCTCAAGGCACCATCGTGCTACGTGCACGCAGCACTCCTTGAATGGAGAAGTGTTCCAGGAGGACACATACACCGGGGTAAAAATAATTTAGCCCATCAAACGTACAATTTGTGTCATTAGTGCGCTCTTCCAAGACTTGGGCCAAGTGTCTAAGTCAACCAGCCCTTGAATGCCAGTCATGCTTTGTGTCCAAGGTATTGATCGATCCCTACGTTATTTTGTTTGCGCCAGCATCATTGTTGTCGTCGTGACTGCTGAACTCTGTACAACTGTACAGTACTGCTTGGCAATTTGCGTTTGAAACCTTAAATTTTTACCGTTGTTCACACGTCCAAGTGCATCACGGTTTTTAGCCTGTACATGTATCTTCCACTGAAATATTTGAAGCGCCAACACCAGTACAGTACCCTGGCAAAATACCAATAAGCTTACTGTAATCCCGTCACAGTTCTGAGGGCACCACGCCGCAGAGCAGGTTATCTTGGCATAGAAGGATTTCCCCATTTTTCACGAGTTTGATACTGTTAAACCCGGGCAGTTTTGTTGTTTTGGTATGCATCTCCGTAGAAATTTGTTACGGCTGCGTGGGATAGCACTGCTGCCTCCTTGTTTCGGTTTTCACTCTCAACAAAAGTTCCAGAAAAAATACTGCAGGTTGTTCATTCCTTTAAGCCGACAAATGTTGCATCTGAAACTGCTTATATAAGAAAATCAGCCAGCCCCCGAAGGTAGCAAATGACCTGGAGCTCTCCCTATAAAAGTGTTTTGCTAACTTGTGTACCTTCCGACGCAAGGCCGAGCACTGCAGCGATGGCAAACTGGCTGCAAAGCGCGCTATCTTCATCGTTTGGCTGCATCAGGGGGCATTCGATTAAATGGTTCGGCGAGGCGCCCAATCCGGTTGAAGTGTCTGGCAGTGCATCCTCCTAGAGCGTCATCGTGGCATGCGACACGCTCCTCCATGGAGTAAGGATCCCCCTCCTGGACTCACCTTCACTAAGGATGGCGACTCGCTCCAGCAGCACAGCCCGCACTACACCACCCGCAGTAAAAGGGTTATAAATAACCCTTAAAACCCCGTCGCCAACAATAGCTCCGTATTACTTAAGTATGGGGATGGCGCTACATGTATCGGCAGCCTACCGGTACAGCATCCTCCTTCCATACAGAATCTGCATGACAGATCACGAACCTTCGGCGGTCTCACGTGATTATGCGCGACTATAATTATTAATAGCCGAGAAACGGTCGCGCACACGTCGCCGATCGAGCAAAGCGCGTGTCAGGAGCTGCTCATAACTTCCCCCCCCCCCCGCCCCGTGATGGCCGTAGCGCCGAGCGTGGAGCTGCACGCACTGCCGCCATCCCCGCGCGCCTCAATGCTGCCCACCACCAACGAAAGCGCCGTGGGCGTGCGCGGCGGCCACTTCGTGGACGCGCAGGGCCGCGTGCGCCTGCTGCGCGGCGTGAACGTGGGCGGCTCGTCCAAGCTGCCGGCCGGCTACCAGCACACGGACCGGCACCAGCGCAGCGGCTTCTTCGACGGCGCGCGCGGCGTCTCGTTCGTGGGGCGGCCGTTCCCGCTGCACGAGGCGCCCGCGCACTTCGCGCGGCTGCAGCGCTGGGGGCTCACGCTGCTGCGCTTCATCGTGACGTGGGAGGCCGTGGAGCACGGCGGGCCGGGCGAGTACGACCGCGAGTACCTGCGCTACCTGCGCGAGGTGATCGCGATCGCGGCGGACTTTGGGCTCAGCATCTACGTGGACCCGCACCAGGACGTCTGGTCTCGGTGGACGGGCGGGGACGGCGCCCCCATGTGGACGCTCGAGGCCGTGGGGCTCGAGCCCAGACACTTCGAGGCCACCAAGGCCGCGCTCTGCGTCGAGACGTGCGGGCTCGAGGTGGCCAAGTTCCCCAAGATGATCTGGCCCACCAACTACTTCAAGATGGCCTGCGCCACCATGTTCTCGCTCTTCTGGGGCGGCGACAAGTGCGCGCCCGCCTGCCGGGTCGGCGGCGTGCCCGTGCAGCAGTTCCTGCAGTCGCACTACCTCAACGCCATGGCCGAGGTGGCCGAGGCGCTCAAGGGGCTGCCCAATATCGTCGGCTTTGGGACCATGAACGAGCCGTCCTCGGGCTACCTGGGGCTCGAGGACCTCAGCAAGCACTTCCACCACGGAGAGCTCAAGTACGACTTGGCCCCCACGCCGTTCCAGGGCATGGCGCTGGCGGACGGCTACCAGCAGGTCATTCAGCGCTGGTCCAATGGAGCGAACCAGCACGTGTTGGGGCGCCCGGACGAGCTGGTGACGGTGGACCCCAACGGAGTACGCGCGTGGCAGCAAGGGCGGCGCTGTGTGTGGCGAGATGAAGGCATTTGGGATGTCGATGGCATGACGGGCCAACCCGTGCTGCTGCGCCCAGACCACTTTGCGGGGATAATGTTCGGACGGGATTGCTACGTTCCTTTTGCTGCGGTAAGCCTCGTAGAGCGAAGGCAGTGCTTTGAGTCTCGGTGACTAATAACGTGTGTGTTTGTCGTCCTCCAGAAATTTGCAGAGCGTATTCGCAGCATTCTGCCCCACATCTTGCTTTTCGTAGAGCTACCGCCGTTAGAGTTCAGCATTGACGAGTTCCCGGAGATCGACGATACGCTTATCCCTCGTGCTGTAAACGCCACGCACTGGTATGATGGTGTTACACTATTCCTGCAGGCCTGGCGCCCCTACTTCACGGTGGACCCCAGAACCAAACGACCTGCATTTGGATATGCCGCAGTGCGCAGAACACACCTAAAGCAGCTCGCAGGGATCAAGGCGTACGGGAACGAGCAGATGAATAACGCGCCGACACTCATCGGTGAGACTGGTATCCCGTTCAACATGCACGGTAAAAAGGCGTTCCGAAACGGCAATTTCAGCGCACAAGTTGGTGCTCTGGACAACACCATCTCGTGCCTCGAAGCTTCGTTGGTCTCCTTCACGTTGTGGTGCTACACGTCTGACAACTGCAACGACTACGGCGATCAGTGGAATCTGGAGGACTTAAGCCTGATTAGCAACGACAAGCCGATCCGGTCTGGACTGCAGCTTGCAGTGCCGGAGCGAGATGCCTGTGCCCGAGCAGTCCAAGCGTTTGCTCGTCCCTACGCTACACGCATCGCCGGCATTCCCTCCAAGTCGGAGTTCGTGCTCGATCGCGTACGCTACGAGTTGGAGTATGTATCGGACCCGGGCAAGTCGGGCGAGACGTCCATGCACCCCACAGAGGTGTTCGTGCCGCATCTCCAGTACCCGCAGGGCTACTCCGTCGCGACGTCTGACGGACACTTCACCTCCCAGTCGCACGATGGCTGGGACGTAGTGAGCTATCTGCATGACGCATCGAAGGCCAGTCACTGGCTCGTGATCACGTCCAAGGACCTGAGCATCGAGAAGCGTCGTCGTGCTCGCATCGTTCGGCGGAGGGTGTTGACGCCTCCGCTGCTGGCACTCTGTGCCTACATATTGTATCTGCTCTTCGGGTAGAGCGTAGCAATTCTCAAACTATGATGTAGCAATTGACCTCATAACGGAGCATAACGCAACAAAGCACTCGGGTGGAAGTTAGTCGTCCATGCAGCACCATGCAGCGCGTCCTGCAGTCGTGTTAAGTACGCCTCACTATCATTGCTGAGCCCATTCGCCAGCCTAGGAACCAACCTGAGGAGATGATCGACCGCCGCTACCACCGCTCGCTGCAGGTCTTCTCGTGGGCGGCCTGTGCCGCCATGACGGCCAAGCTGGTGCTTTTCACCGACTTCAGCTCTCGGCGAGGCCACGGCGAGCACGAGCACGTGTTCACGGGGGTGAGTGAGCACGCACCACGAGTCAGCACGTTAGCGACTCGACACGAAGTGAGACTTACATGGTGCACTTGACGCAGATCCAGAAGTACGCCGACAGGCAGCTGGACAAGTTCTTCGGCGTCGAGGACATCAAGCAGCAGGCGCAGCAGCCGTCCAGCTCTGCCCCCTCCAGCGCTGCGGCAGACAAGAAGCACAAGTAAATGGCCGGCCACGGGGAGGCGAGAGATGCAAAACGTGCACGACATGTATCTAAATGCAAGAGCTACTTACTGGCGGGGCCTGCTGGCGTGAGCTCCACAGGACTGCGTGCAGCACCGTGTGCCACCTTGTCGTCCCCTACGTCGCCCTGCCTCTCAGCTTCCGTCGTTATATTACTCGCTCTGCTCGTCCGAAGCAGCCGCCGCCGGGGCAGCGCTTGGCTTGAACACCGCGAACTGCGGGCGCGGCGGCTTGCGCTGCGCCGTCGAGCCGCCGCGACGCGCGCCGTACATGCCCGAGCGAGCGGGTGGCGCCATCATGGCAGCGAGCGGGTCCTTCTTCATCAGCATGTGGGACGGAGGCGGCGCCATCAACGCCGCGAGCGGGTCGTCGCTGGGCGCGGGACCGCTGCTCATCGAGCCCGGAGCAGAGTTCGCGCCCGGGGGAGGCGCGCCCGTCGCACTGGAGCCAGGGGCGCTGCCGGGCATCGGGCCAGTGGGCGGCGCGCTGGGCATCGTGGGCTCCTCCGAAGCCGTCTCGCCGGGGAACACCCAGCGCTTCGTCTTCTCGTCGTAGTACGCCTCCATCTGCTCGCCGAGCTTGGCCACCTTGGCCTCGGGGTTCATCTTCGTAGCAATGAAGGACGAGATGCCCGACAGCCATCCCGAGCCCTTGGAGCTGCCGCTGGGCGGCGGGGTCTTGGAACGCGCAGGCTTCTTCACGCCCTTGAACTTGGGACTAGCCTTGCCCTTGTCACTTGACGGACCGCTGAGCGCAGCGGCGTCCGTAGGAGGAAGCGAAGCAGCCACCTCAGCGGCCAGCCCAGCGGCGAGAGTCTTGGGTTGGCTCAAGCTGTCGTCATGCGAGACGTCGATCGGCGCCGGCTTCTGGAAAGCGGGGCGTGCAGTCGGCGTGTCTTGCGAGTGCTGCGACGATTGCGACAACGGAGGCTGCTGCTGCTGTTGCGGCGGGTGCTGCGGGGGATTCATTGGAGTGGGTGGCATGCCGTGGAAGCTGCTGTTGCTGTGGGTGCTGTGGTTGCTTCCGGGAGGCTCCATCGAGTGCTGCGAGCGCATCAACGGCACCGTGCCATGGCCCCGCGACGGCGGGCCACTGTTCGAGTACGGCCCTGAAGGAGCAGGCTTCCCATTTCCAGAGAACGGACCTGACGTCTGCTGCTGCTGAGGACCAAGTCGCCCGTTGCCGGAGAACGGTCCCGACGGGGGAACAGCGTTCGCTGTCGGTCTCGAGTACGGCCCCGCTGGCGGGGCTGCAGGAGCTCTGTTGTATCCATTCGACGAACCTGGGGCGCTTCCTTGCGACGCAGGCGGAGTTGCGTGGCCATATGAGCTGAGCGGCACTGGTGACGGACCATGCGAGCTGGTCGGCGGGGTCTGCTGAACGTGCTGCTGAGGGTATGATGGCGCAGGCGAGGATGTCGGTGCCGTAACGGAAGGGTTACTCGGGTAGCTTGCTGCCGGTGGAGTCGCCTCGCTCGCGTACAAGCCGCCCGGTGTTGTAGCGCTAGGACCCGCAGGTGCAGCAGCTGCCGAGTCGTTGCCTTCCACCACGCGGTTCACGATCTTGCCCATAATGCTCAAAGCGCTACCAAGACCCCACTTGCCACCTTGCTTGCGACCTCCTCCACGACTGGTTGATGCAGCCACTGAGGCCACACGGTCTTGGCCGAGGTGCTGACGCAGTCTGTCATCCAGAACGGTAAGCTGGTTCTTCATCCCTTCCAGATACATGGATGTGCCGGGTTTCATCGTTGCTGTCATCGCCTTGATAACTGCGAGCATCGATGTCACATACTTGAAAGCCGTATCCAGCTTACCGTGGTCAGCCAGAAGCATGGCATAAATAAGCTTGTAGCCCTGGAAAGGAATCATGAGGTTGGCTGACGCTCCCTTAGAGTGCTTATGAGCCCACTCGTAAATTTCTGTCCGCTGGACTGCACCGGGAGACACGTAGAATCGCGCTTCCTTGGGGTTGCGATGGTCTCCACCCAGCAATGCCATTTTCGAGCTGGGCATTGGTGCTTCCACTTGAATACCTGCAAGCAAGTAGCAAATGTGGGCTGCGGCAACCGCGTCGGATTCGTTCCATAGCCGATCACCGAGTTCCGTCAGAATCTTGTTGGTATCCGCTGTCCGATTCGCGAGAAGAACTTGAGCATGAGACACCCATCCTGATAAGATGAGAGAGTTTGCGGACTGCTGAGAGTTGGTTTGCAGTAACCGCTTCGGTTCTTGCACACTTTTCTCCTCTTGGTCGGCAAAGGACATGAACAGAGCACGGCACGGATCACCCGTTGCGTACGTCTCGTCCAAGTATGTGCGCAAAACTCGCTAGACATTGGCAGAGCACATTAAAGATCATTAGTGGGTAGTAGACAGATCTGAAGTGAACGGTCCATAGCCATACCCTGTACTCCTCCTTATCGGTGAAAGATGCGATCAGCATTGCTTCCGGCCACATATGCGCAGACATAGCTGAAGAAACTGCGCCCTTGCGATCACCAACCAGAAGCAGTTCGCGCAGTTCATTCGAATGCTTCAGCACCAGATCGGGATGCTATCAGATACATCTACGCATTAGCAACAGTACACGCAAAATAGATTAATGTAAGCGCATACCGTCACAGCTTGAGCCTTCCGAGTCGAGGGGAAAGTGGGAGACTGGTTCCCACAGCGTCGCTTGCTGTTTTCACTGAGCAGCATAATCAATTGGGCCTCGGGTGAGTTCGGGTCGCTGGGGTTGAGCGTCCCCGGGTCTGAACGCAACTTTCCGTTGCACTTGACCAAGATACGTAAGATGCCCAGCAGCAAACGATCATTTTCGTCCTCGGCCTCATCGGCACTTGTGGGCATCTCACTACGTTTCAGACGATCGTCAAGGTACTCCAAAATTGCCTCGTCAGAAACATCATCCGTTAGAGGACCGGGGAAGTTGTCCATCTGTTCAAATTCCTTGTCCTTCGGGTGCAATTGATCCATGTGGTAAACACTCACTGGTCCCTTGCGAAGCTCGCCGTTGCCACCGTTGTCAAACTCGGACGGCCTATGCACAGACATACCACAACTGTAAGTTCACACATACAATACAGCACTTATTGTGTCCGCACTACGTACGCTTGGGGGGATCGAGGACTGTTACGGTAACCACTTCCTGCAATGTTCAGCCGCAATTTCCTCTTGGGGAACATAGTCACCGCATTGCCACCAAATCCGAACGACACCAGACACGATGGCGGGGCTACGCACGGATCCTTGTACTTATTGCTGGTCTTGACAGCAGGGTTCGCAACCGGATGAGACGCTTGTGCACTCGTTGGCGCATATCCGTGGCCAACAGTAGCTCCGAATTCGTGTCGAGCAGTTGAGTTATACCCTGTTCGTTGAGACTGTGTTTGAGCCATGCCACCGTGATAAGCATACCCAGCGGCAACATGCGGTTGCGGCTCCTGTTGCTGTTGATACTGTTGATATTGCTGGTGTTGGGGCTGGGCTTGCTGTTGTTGTTGGTGCTGCTGCGAGAAACTACCCTGACTAGAAGCGCCAGCTCCGGGGGCACTCGAGGCAAAATAGTTTCCAGGGCTTGCTGTACTGTGTGAGGCAGCGCTAGGCTGCTGATACGACGAGCGAGTCTCTGCAAATTGTAAAGAAGCAGCAGCGGCATCGTGGATACGGTGCTGTTGCTGCTGTTGCACTTGTGTTTCTTGATCGTAGTTTTGCTCATATTGATAAGTCGAGGCCGTGGTCGTTGCTTGAGGTGCTGGCACTGATGACGAAAAGAAGTTGGACGACTTCTGAATGCCAAAGTCTTGCGAACTCGAATCAGCAAATCCATCGAATGCTTGCGGCTGGTTTGCATCGCTTTGACCTGCAAAATGTGCCGACACACCGTCCTGAGTACCAACAGCAGTACCAGCAGGGTCAGCATTGGCCGAATTACCAAAGTCTCCCGACTCGTGCTGCAGAAGATTTTCACTGGGTGTAGCACTAAATGTCGCATCCACGTCAGTACTTGGGCTCACTTCAAGTGGCGAAGGTGAAGTCGTTGCTGCGCCCGCTCCAAAGTAATCCCCACCGAATTCGTGCTGAATTGACTCAGCTTGTGGGAACTGCTGCTGCTGCTCGTGCTCCTGCTGGGATGGCGACGCATATTGAGAAGCCGTTTGTGCTTCAGTATTGGCTTCATTAGGCTTCTGGGACTGCGTTGTCTGGAAATCTGACGAGTCTTGGGCAGCTGTGCTACCAAAGAATGAGGACGCTGTCACCTCGGGGGTCGCAGAAGGTGCTCCACCGAAGAAAGAATTTGCATCAACCGGAGCGTGGGATGAGGTACTCTCTTGATGACGATGCAGATTGCTCGGCTGCTCAAAAGACTTTTCGCTTCCATACCGGTTAATGGAAGAGCTAGACATATGGCGCGTGAAGCTCGTCTCTTCGATAGAGCCGTACGACGTGTTCAAGTCACGAGTATGCGCTAGCGTTTGCGTCGAAGTTGTGCTTGGTGGCAGATGAGAACTGTGTTGCTCTCCATACGATGACATATTGCTTCCACTTCTTGAAAATGATGGCTGGGTATGGCCATGCACTGTTTCCTGCTGGTAAATAGATCCCGCCGAAGGAGTGGTCGCGTGCTCCCCACCTGATGCAGTTGACGACGCACCCATTTCGGGGGCAGCCGAAGACTGTCCAAAAACTGCATCGGCCGATGCACTCGACGACGAACGCGTGTGATCGCTAAAACCTGCACTCTGGCCCTGTGTAGCACTTTGAGCAAATTGGCCACGGCTGTAACCTTGCTGAGCGGTGTCCATACTTCCAAATACTTCAGCTGCAGAGTGTTGGGTGTAGCTGCCCAGAGTTCCAGGAGTTGGTCTGCGTCCAAATTGATGGTTGCTATGCTGGCTGTCATGTTGACTACCATAAGCCGGCTGGACTGGGCTGGCATTGCCGAACACTTGCGTCGCAGAGTTACGGCTGTAGTTATCCGATGTCCCAGGAGACGATGTTTGTCCGTACTGTTGGCTGCTGAAGCGATTGCCTTGTTGGCTACCATACGATGGCTGGGCTGGGCTGGCAAAGGCTTCTGCAGCAGACTTGTGGGTGTAGTTGTCCGGGGTTCCTGAAGCCGACGCATCAGCTTGCTGGCTGCCGTATCGATTCTGCCCATTGTATCCGCTAGTAAAACTGCTTGAAGACGACTGCCGACTAAAATGGGATACAGCAGAACTTGATCCCGCTCCAGCGCCACTAGTTTGGCCGTATTGATCACTTGCTGTAGCATGAGCATAATTGTCTACACTTGATGAAGACTGTTGCCTGAAATGTCCGGGAACCGCAGAAGCGCCAAAAGAACTTTGGCTGGCATAGGCTGCCGTCGCATCTTGAGCATTCTGGTTGCTGTTCTGATTTCCCCCATATGAAGCGTTATATGTTTGAGCACTCGCCTGCTGTCCAAAGTGACCCAAAGTAGCCGCGCTACTGCTGTCTGCTCGTGCATGACCACTAAACATAGCGTCCGCAGAAGCTCTTTCACTTCCACCAAAATGTGACGAAGCATCCGAGCCGCTGTTGTACCCACCTCCACCACGGAACATACTATCATCAGAGGGCACTGAATTTCCAAATTCGTTCTGAGCTCCACCTCGCGATGCAAACGGATCCGCAGTGTTATAGGCGTTGGAGCTTTGCGATCCAAAAGGACTCGACGAAGAGAACTGGTTCTGCATGGAGTTAAACGCTGATGAGGTGCCAGCGTAGCCGCCGCGCCCAGTTTGGTTGTAGTTCTGGTAATCAAAATTAGCATAATAATAGACAGTTAACGACGAGAAAATTATACAGTACGCTCTTTAACGATATTCACGCGTACCTGTTCCTGCGCCTGGAAACTCGAGCCATACGACGTATGAACCGGCTGAGCAAAAGAACTGTCGAAGCCACTCGAGGGCGCTCCCGACCCAAAGAGATCACTGGCATCTGAGGTCGGCAATTCGTGCTCAACTGTAGGTTTTGCTTCCACTGCAGTTGGTGCAGGGGGTGCCCCAAAGGAACTGAATGGGTTAGGAACATCAGCACCAGCAGTGGCGCCAAACAGCGAAGCAGCACTCAGCACGCCTTCTTCTTGGGCCACACCACCGGCCGTCGAAGCAGTTGCAGGCGGTGCACTAGTCGTGTGATTTGAAGGAGGAAAAGGACTCGGCGAACTTGAAAAGGGATTGACATCAGCAGATGAATCGTCGCCTCCAAATATCGCTGTGGCTGCAGCAGGCTCGGATTCGCCGAACGCCGAGTTAGTATCTGATGCAGATGGTGCAAACGATTCCTGCACGTCTCGACGCTCAACAGTCTCCGTCACATAGTGGCCGCTCGAAGCGCTAAAGTCCGACACAAATCGCGGGTTTGTGTTTACAGACTCACACATGCTAGTTGTCTCGGATGCATTGCCATCGGAGAATCCACCGTCACTGGCATTGTCCGACCCACCAATCGCCGTGCCGGGTGCCGAGAATTGTCCCTCACTTACAGATGGAAAGTCGGTGCCAAATGCGGTACTAGCATTCGACGAATCCACGATGCTGGGTGTTTCTGACACTGTGCCATCCGAAAAAGCGCCTCCTTCGCTAACACGTTCCGAGCCACCAAATGTAGCACCAGCGGAAGACACTCCATAAGAGGCAATAGAGCTGCCATCGTGATCCGTGCTTGCAATTGAAGACTGGTACATACGATGACTTGCAAAAGAGGATTGGGACCCTCCATAGAGTGAAGAAGGACGGCCTGCAGACGGGAAAAAAGAATTTTCGCCTGAAAACGACACAACCGAGTCGCGCTCTTCTTCGTCACTTTGGCCATGGCGGGCACTGAAACGGTTTTCGCTATCGTGATGGCTTGCATGCTCCTCGGAAGGCATGCCATCAGCTCTGGCGTCCCACCTTACATTCGATTCCGTGTATGAACCCGAAGCTTCATTTTTTTCACCGGCTGCAAGCGCCGTCGACTCACGTTGAGTATCTTGACCAGTCAATGTAGTCGCACTCGAGAACTCGTCTTGGAAACTTGAATTATCGTTGCCCTGAGGTGATGGTACACGCCCAAACGGCCCGCCCGTACCCGTTGGAGTGTGAAGAAAACGAGCACTGCGTGGTGCTTCAGGATAGACACTGGGGCCATCGTCTTGGCTTGCGTGCTTCGCAAGAGCACTAGAAAACGGCGAACTCCCAGCATCCAACGAGGTAGTTGGTTTCGCCACCGGAGTAGTTTCTACTGAGAACGCCCTCTCCATCGGCGGCGGCGGCAAAGCACTAGACCCTGACGTGGCCGCTTCTTCAGTGATGGCGGGCGACTGACCTACCAGCTCTTGCGTACTTGAAGTTGCAATGTCCTCAACATGATCCATCGCAGAATGCTCAAAAGTAGTAGCAACTACCTCTGGCATTGACGCCGCTGCCTCCTCTTCCTTTGGCGGGGCTGCCACGATAGAGGCGGTGGGCGGTGGGGGCGGAGTAGACCTCGGAAACGGTGCATCTTGACCGGTGAAAGTCAGCGCAGGCTCAGTCTTCGACTCCTCACTTGAATGCAATGCAACGCCCTGCTGAGAGCTTGCCTGACCCTTGATCGACTCATCCCATTCCTCGTCAGCGTGGTCGTCATGATCGAACAGCTCGTCTTCGTCGCCGTCGCCCCAGAACTCCCCAGCAGCCGCGCCAGGGCTAGTGAGCTCCACAGGAGCAGCCACAGTTTCCGCCTGGCTGGTCGTCGCCGCGGTCGTAGCAACAGTCGCCGCACTGGCGACCGTCGTCTCGACCGTCGTCTCGACCTCAGCAGCCGCAGTCTCGGCGTCGTGTTGGTCCCAGTCCTCATCCCACCGCTCCTCTTGCTGCGCCTCAGTCGGCGCCGCCAGGGGGGGGCCTTGCGCAGCGGCAAAGCTGCTCGCTTCGAGCGCAGCGCGCGTGGCCTGGTCCGAGAACGACGTGGCCGACCGAGGCGCAGGCGCCTCCTGGGGCGGCGCGCCGCTCGTCGGGAGCGCGCCGTCCCCAGCCGCGCCGACCGCCGCCGTCCCAAGCGCCGGCGGCTGCGTCATCGGCGACGCGACCGCGTCATCGTCGTCCCCCCACGCGAACTCGTCGGCCAGCGCCGCGGACGGCGACTCGCAGTCCCATCCGTCGGCGGCGTCGAGTTCGTCCGCGTCCATGGCGAGAAGCGGCGGCGCGGCGGGCGCGCGCACGGCGACACTGAGCGCGCCGACGCGGGGCGCGGGCGCCGGCCTGGGCGCGCTCAGGCCGCCGATGGGCGGCGGGCGCCAGCCGGCGGACGCCGACGCCGGGCGCGCGCTCCGGCTGCCGAAGCTGCTGCTGCTGGCGCTGCGGCCGCGCGCCGCGTCGACGCCCAGCGACGCGAAGAAGTCGAGCGACTGCGCGGCCGCGGGCTTGGCGCGCAGCTGCGTGCCGGCACTCACGGGCCGCGCGCGCGAGGGGCCCCCGGGGAAGAGGCCGCCGTCCATGGGCAGATCCGCGGACGTGCGCACGTGGATGCGGTTTCGCCTTTGAGCGCGCTGCGGATGGGGACGGGATGTTCTTGGCGGGAGGGAGGGGAACTGGGTTTAAGAGGTGATGGGGCCGGAGCGGAGGGGAACTGGGTTTAAGAGGTGATGGGGGGGTGGAGCGACGGGAGGGGAAGTACCTCTCGAGATAGTGGCGCACTAGATGACGTGGATGTCGCTATCTCAGTGCGCTGGCACCGCTCCGCTTTAAGAGCCATAAATGTATTTTACCGATCCAGAGCGATTCTCTGGTCTTACTGGTAATTCGTCGCCTAATTTGGACACCAGGCCGCTCTCTCCGACTTTGGCGACGAATTAGCCGCAATTCGTCGCAAATCCGCCCCGCGAGGAGTCCAGCCGTCGCCGTCCGGTGTCTCACTCGGCGCCAGGCGCAGCAGGCAGCAGGACTCGAGCCACAGACGCAGCGGAGATGCCCGTGGAGGTGCAGCGCAAGCTCACGGTGCTGGGCTACCCGGGCGTGGGCAAGTCGTCGCTCACCACGTGCTTCGTGGAGAACCGCTTCGTGGAGAACTACGACCCGACCATCGAGAACACGTTCCACAAGACCATCCGCGTGCGCAACGCGCACTTCGTCACGGACATCGTGGACACGGCGGGGATGGTGTGGCCCACTGCACGTGGCTGGGCGGGGGACGGGGAGGGCTGACGACGGGGCGTGCTGTGTCTCTCTCTTGGCTGCAGGACGAGTACGCCAACTTCTCGCAGGCGGCGTCCGTGGGCGTGCACGGCTACGTGCTCGTGTACTCCATCGGCTCGCGCACGTCGTTCGAGAAGCTCAAGCTCATCAACGAGAAGCTGGTCAACATGCTGGGCTCCAAGCCGCCGCGCGTGCTCGTGGGCAGCATGTCGGATCTGGAGAAGGCCAGGCAAGGGCTCGCTGCAATTGCCTCTGCGTGCACTGCAGGGCGACGACGGCTCATGTGTGCGTGCTTGCTGCAGGGAGGTCACGGTAGAAGAGGGCCAGGTGCTGGCGGGCAATTGGGAATGCCCCTTCGTGGAGTGCTCGGCCAAGGACAACGAAAACATCAGTGCGTTCGCTCCCTGCCTGTACAGGTTCACGCGGAGGCTGCTGTACTGACGCTGTAACGTGGCGCCGCCGCTCTTGTGCACGAGTGTAGACGAGGTGTTTACCTATCTAATCAAGGAGATCGAGCGCGATTCCGGGCTGCTGGAAGAGAGCGACGAGTCCCAGTGCACGATTTTGTAAATCAGGGCAGGCAGACCACCACTCGCGCGCAGCAGCAGCGCCCGACGTGCGCTGCTGCTGCGGCGGCGAAGACCTCGCCACTAACGGCGCTCCACCAACTCGAGACTGGAGGATCGCACGGCGAGGAGGAGACGAGGGCGGAGGACACGGCAAGAGAGCGGATTACAGTAGGAAAAGAGAGAGAGGGGGGGGGGACACGTACATACATGAACATGAGGGATGGAATACTACGCTTCAACTACATGTAACCTGACCGCTGCATCTTCCAAAGTGAACGTAAAGCGTCCCCCAAAGTGTCCACCTGACTCGGTCGCGTGGCGGTTGATGTCAGCATCCAGCAACATTACGTACGCCACACCAATCGCAGTCCCCCTGGGCGGTCCCGGACCGGTCCGGACCGCGCCTAAACATCTTTGCGTTTGTATGCGGCATACAAAGCCCCAGCTCGTGCTGGTGGTCTCCCTCCGAGAGCCGCTCGTTCGTGCCGCCCCAGCCGCAGCTTCCTCTTCCTCTTCCCACAGCAGCGATCATGATGCGCAAGGTGACCTTCGAGCTGGGCCGCTGCGTCCGCGAGACCGGCCAGGCGCTGGACCGCCTCGGCCTGCGCGTGCTCAACGACAACTCGTTCAAGGAGAAGTGTGCGTGGCCCCAGCGCCCTGCGCTGCGTCGCAGAGATATCTGACCAAACGTCTTGTTGTTGTTGTTCTTGTTGTTCTTCTTCTTCTTGTGATTCTTCTCCTCCTTCTTCTTCACGCGACGCCGCAGTCTCGCGCCACCGCCAGGTCATGGCGCTGTACGACAAGCGGCCCAAGATCGCGCACGACGTGTGGGTGGCCCCCAACGCCACCGTCGTGGGCGACGTGGAGATCTGCAACGACGCGTCCGTGTTCTACAACGTGGTGATCCGCGGCGACCTCAACCAGGTGCGCATCGGCAACCGCACCAACGTGCAGGACCGCACGGTCATCCACACGGCCAGCTCCACCAGCCCCGGCCTGGCCCCGGGCGCCAACATCGGCAACGACGTGACCATCGGCCACGGCTGCACGCTCTACTCGTGCACGGTCGAGAACAACGCGCTCATCGGCATGGGCTCCATCATCCTGGACGGCGCCCTGGTCGAGTCCAACACCATCCTCGCCGCCGGCAGCGTCGTGCCCCCCGGACGCCGCATCCCGTCGGGCCAGCTCTGGGCGGGCAACCCCGCCAAGTATGTGCGTGACCTCTCGGACGACGAGGTGGCCGACATCGCCAAGCAGGCCAGCGAGTACAAGAGCATCGCCAGCACCCACAGCGACGAGTTCCTGCCCTACGGCACGGCCTACCTGGACGCCGAGAAGATCAAGGCCGCGGGCGGCCACCTGTAGAGCGTGTCTCGCAGTCAATCGTCTCTCGTTGCCTTTCCGCCTCTCTTTCTTCCGGACGGAGAGGAAGAGGTCGCGGGCGCGCCGCTGTTTGCATGAAATGATCGTGTACGGCGGCTGTGTCGTTACTTTTTAAGCGAAGCAGGAACAACTTTCCCCATTTACAAGAAAATACAACCCACAAACAATATGGACGGGCAGGCCGTGTTCAAGTGCGTGTTCGTGCGTTTTTGAAATGTACTGGGGCGCTTTATTCGTCGTCCGTGTGTATCCTCCTACGCTTCTGTTTCTTCTGGCCGCGCTTCTTAAAGCTGACGTTTCCACTTGTGGTGATGTTGATCTCCTCTTCGCGTCGAGGTGCAGCAGTGGAGGAGGACCCATCTGTAGCAGCTTCAACGTTGTCGTCAAGATTCACACCTTTGTAGCTGCCTCCCCACGGATTGAACGCGCCTAATGCATTGTCTCCTTGCGACGAGAAGTCCTCGAGGGCATCCATACACTTCTGCTCCTCTGTAATACGCGTCGCCTCTGCTTCCGCCTCCGCCGCACGTTTCGCCACAGCTTCAGGGCTTTCATCGATCTGCCGGACCTCGACGGTACTCCATTCGCCCATTCCAGTAGTCTCATCAATGATCACAGGTGGCTGAAGCTCCACTCCCGCGGTGTCTCCACCATTGCGCCACTGATCCACCATTTTCTCCGCAGCTTCTAGTGTCACGCTCGCCGGCAACGGGATCCGCAAACGATCCGCTAGCACCTCAGTTTCCGTCACCGGTTTGGGTTTCTCGCCATTCTTCTCTGCGTCTTCGGTTGGCGGCAGCATGTACATGACCGTGAATCGCCGAAAGCTCAGCTCGGTGTTCGGCACTGTGTGCACCGTCGCCCGCTCGACCAGCGCGTCCAGCCACTGCTCGGCCTCCTCAACCCAAATCTGACACGCGCTCCCAGTCTCGATCTGCTTATCATGCTTCTTCCCTTCCAAGTACACAACCCCTCGCACAGCATACACACCCTTGTCATCTTCGTCTTCCTCCTCCTGCTCTTCCTGAGCAACAGGAGGACGATACTGTCCACCACCCGACGACGATACGTTCCTCGGGTGAGAAGGCGGCGCGCTACCCGCTCCCTGTGCAGGTCTTGACGGCGGCGGGAGCGGTGCATTGGCACCGCTCTGTCCTGGCCGCCTAGGGGGCGGCGGGGGAGCATTGGCTTGCCCCGGTCTCCTTGGAGGCGGCGGCGGGGCCCGGCCAGCCATATCCTGCTCGTACTTGGCCTGCGCCGCCTCCTCAATCTGCTGCAGCTGGTCGCGCAGCTCGCGCTGCGACTTGGACGCGTCCGCCTTGGCCTGGCGCTTCTGCTTGAAGGTCTCCTCCACCTTCTCCTTGTGCTTGCGGCCCTGCTCATGGTGCTTGATGCTCTGCGCGACGACCGGTCAAGTGAGCACACTACACAGCACAAGAGCGTCGCCTGCAGGCGCCAGTCCGCACCAGCTTGTCGCTCTGCATCCACACATTGCAGTACTTGCAGTAGTGCCGCTCGCGCGAGACCCAGTAGTCCACCATGACGCTCGTCGACGCCCTCGCCAAGGTCGCTCAAAGCGCAAATTCATCCGAATGGGTCCTTTGTGCCCATCTCAATTTGGTCCAACAGTGCCTTTTTCCCACTTCCGCTTTCGATTGGCGGATGCGAGGGGTCGTAATTTCTGCCAATCGCCATCTCGAGCCGCCTCCGAACCGTTGGTTGGCTGGCACCCGAGCTCCCACCGGCCGCTCGGCTCCCAGCGCTTCAGTCGAGATTCTCAATAGGAAGCAGCAACAATGGCAACTAAGCGTGGTACGTAGACGTCGCCTCTCCCAATCCCCCGCCGCCGCCGCAATCGTCTTACGCTTTGTATGGCGCTCTGTGACCCGCAGGACGTGGCGGTGCCTCTGGCAACAAGTTCCGCATGACTCTGGGTCTCCCCGTGGGCGCCGTGATGAACTGTGCCGACAACTCGGGCGCCAAGAACCTGTACATCATCGCGGTGTGCGGCATCAAGGGCCGCCTGAACCGCCTGCCCGCCGCCGGTGTGGGCGACATGGTGCTGGCCACCGTGAAGAAGGGTAAGCCGGACCTCCGTAAGAAGGTGATGCCCGCCGTGGTCATCCGCCAGCGCAAGGCCTGGCGCCGCAAGGACGGCGTGTTCCTCTACTTCGAGGACAACGCCGGCGTCATCGTCAACCCCAAGGGCGAGATGAAGGGCTCGGCCATCACGGGCCCCGTGGGCAAGGAGTGCGCCGACCTGTGGCCGCGTATCGCCTCGAACGCCGGCTCCATTGTCTAAGGTCGTGGACAAGTAGGTGGGAAGTGACGCACAGCTGAGGTCTCAATACAGGTCGACGCTGCAAGGAGCTTTGAGTCTGTCCCTCGACGGAGAACCGACATCGAAATGACAATTGAATTGTTGTTGTTGCCATTGGAATAGCGTTGTCTTGCCCTGTGCTGCGCAGGTGTCGTCTACGCCTTCTTCTTCTTGCCCTTCTTGGCAGCTTTCGCGGCGGCCTCTTCTTCGGCCTTGCGGCGCTCTTCCTCGGCCTTGGTCTCGTCGCGGACCTCCTTCTTTAGTTGTTTCAGCAAGTTGTTGGCTTCTTCCAGAAGCGCGGCCGACACTCCGTCCACGGCAGTGCCCACGTCCACGGCAGCTGACACGAGCTGGCTGCGATGTTCCAGCGCCTGCAACAAAGTGTCGAGCGCAGTGCCATCGGTGAAGACGAACCCGCCACTACCGGGTGCTGGCTGTGGTGGTGGACCCCCGACTGCTGTTTCGACGGGAGGTGGGGACTTGAACGGGACGAGGCAAGCTTCCAAGCGAATCTCGGCGTTCAAACGGTCTCGTAATGACTCTGCAGATGTCAGCAAGGTGCTGCTAACACCGCGGCGTTGCGCGTCGGCGAGACTTGCTTCGAGACGAGCGATGTCTCTGCTGTGTCGGTGCGACCCGCGCTCAATTTTTTCACAAAGTGCGTGGCACCCGAAGAGCGTGCACTCCGCTTCGGCGCTCTGGATGATTTGCAACGCGGCGGAGAGCATGACAGGGTGCACTTGCTCGCGAGTTGCGTGCTGCAACGCTCGCTTGAGAGGTTCCAGTAGCGAACGGATTCCAATAGGACGCACAGCGAGCAGAGCTTTCACTTCTTCCTGTAAAGTGACGTGTGCTACGAGTTGTCGATATGTTTGTCGTGAAATGCGGAGCAACTCGACGTCCGCAGCTTTGAGTTGCGCTGCTTCCAGTGCGGTGTAGAGTGCTTCTGCGTCGGTTTGGGTTAGTGTGAGGGCGCTCAAAATCACCTCGGTGCTGGGCAGTGATCTACGCTTTGGTCGTGCTGATCTCGACGGTCTCTGCTCTCCGTCAAAGATATCGTCGTTGTTCAATGGAGTTGAGACTTCACCGGAAGGAGATGGCTCAGACCCGTTTAGCAATGCGGGAGTCGATCCTTCTCCATTTTGGTGAGAGTCCGATGGGGAAGCTTCGCTCATCGCGTCGGCTCTTGCTGGTGTCGAGTCACCAGCCTGCACAGTCTCAGTTGACTCGGCACCAACCTCGATTAAAAGTTCTGAGCTGCCTGATTGATCATTACCAGCATCTTCCTCAAACTTTTCACCTCCTTCGTTTAAAACGGCGGTAGAACTGGTCTGCCGGTTGCAACTACCAACGCTCGGGTCTAGCACTGCAAGAGTGCGACGGATCAGCTCGAGCTTCGTCTCCAGTACATTGCGCAGGTCTTGCTCGGCCTTCCCCATTTCAGTAGCGCATTCCTGGCAATAACGCGTGTAGCGCACTTGAGCTAGCGCTGCTTCTGTAGTGGTTGCATTATGCTCAGTATTATTACTTCCGTTCGCTTCAATCCCAGGGGAAGGTGGCAGTGTCGATGGTGTGGAGCACGAGGAGCAAGGCTTGGTGTCACAAAATACGTTGTGGCAATGTTGGCAGAGGCTGGGACGGCGGAGACGGCTGAACGGCTCCTTGCACCACTCGCATGCGGTTTGCGCTTGAAATCGCGTAAGTAAGCGGCGACAGCCTGGTTCCGTGGTCAAATCTAGCGGTCGATTGCCGTATTTGTTGCGCGGTTCCACTGAAGCCGACTGAGCTAGTAGCCGCTCAACCACTTCACGATGACCCCCAGAGCAGGCTAAATGGAGACACCGGTTGCCAGTGGAGTCTGCTGCTTCAAGACTGTACCCTGCTGCCAGCAAGATCGACACTGTGTCTGCATGACCCTTGTAGCACGCCCAGTGCAGTGGAGTATTGCAGTTTGTTTCCTTGGATATGCTCAGCGACTGGTACTTCCGACCAGGAGCAGAAGTTTCGTACATGCTGTCGGCACCGATGTCCAGAAGATAAAGAAGAACGTCATTGAAGCCGCTGTAGGCTGCCGCAGCTACTGGCGTCCAACCAGTTTTTGTGATAAATCCCGCAGGAGCCCGTGCACAAACTCTTTCAGTCACAGTGCTCAAGTTCCCTTCGCGACAGAGCTCAATGAGGTGTAAACCAGCTTCAACCTCCATTGGACTCGCCATTTGCTGAGTCAGAGGCTCCGGTCGTATGATTATCTTCTCTCGTCCGCCATCTTCGTCTTCTCCCAACTCGTCTTCGTCGTCTTCATCGTCTCCGTTGCGTTGGGCAGCATGGTCGTCGAGGGTAGACGATATGGGATCGGCAGCCTTGTCGGAGCTGCTGTGTGCTTCGCTGGGGCTAGTGTTGGAGGTTGATACGTCTCCGGAGGCCGTCATGCTACTGTCTTCAAGAATTCAAATGGGACGTTCATGCACTTTGTGCGTCGTTTCGTGATCCAGGATATAACGGTTGCAGTCATGTTAGTCGACAGCAGGGTACAGACAAACGCGATCGTGTTCTGAACAATCTCAATTCGAAGCACATAAACACTACTCAAAACGTCATCGTCTTCCTACACACACAAATGGAGATACATGACATGTTTGGACTCGCCAGACGTGGCATACCTTACACTTCCATGCCGACCACCTCCACGCCAAACTGAGACGCGAATGCGGAGTAGTTGGAAAATTCAGCAACGCAGCTCTCCACAGGCAGAACCTCGCGCTTTATATCTTCAAAATTGATTTTCTCTGGGGACGGAAGTGACACGAGTTCGGCCTGCTCGATATTCGACAAGTCGGGCTGCACGTACGCTACGGTGGGTACGAACGACGAACTTATCGTTGAGGCAAACGAAGACGAAGACGTGGTGCACGCTCCCCACCCCGACGCTACCAGCGCCTGCTGATGGGGTACATGGGTAATCTCACCCAAAGCCGTGCTCAGCATCAAATCGGGTGGTTTCGGACTAGCAGTCGGCTGCAGCCCACGGCCACCATACATGTCATAGAGCGAGTCATATAGCAGCAGCTCGTCCAAGCCAAACGGCGGCTGCGCCGGAGAGGTAGGATCAATGGCAGACAGGTTGGTGCTTGTTTGACTGTATGGGTCGCAGTCCATCGTAGACCAGCTTGTAGTCGGAAACTCAAATGCTATATCGGTGACACTAGTGTCCGGAGCACATAACGCGCCGTAGCTGCAACTTCCCATCCCCATCGGATCCAGAACGTTGTCGATCACGGCCTGAGCTCGCAGCACGCCATCCTTGTACGATTGGGCATACATGAATACATCCAGGTTGTCCACACTTGACACGGAGTCCGGCGACAAGCATCCATCCTCTGATGGCGCAGATGGAGCCGTGAAAGACTCAGAAATTGGAGTCTCTATAGGAGCCGTGAAAGACTCGGAAATTGGAGTCTCAATAGGAGCAACAAATGCCAGAATTTCGGCTGGGTCGTCGTCTTCAACCAAGATGGTTGGCAATTGTTCGTTTACCACCATGCTGTCCTCGCGTGCCTTTGCCTTGCGGGATTTCTTTTTGGACTTCTTTCTTGGAGGTGAGATGTCCGCACGTGCACGTCTGTCTGGTGACTTTAACGAAGAGTGCCAGTGATTCTTCACTGCGTTGTCGGTACGGCCGGGCAGATGCGCCGTGATCTTAGCCCAGCAATTACCATATTGGGCTTGCATGCGCACAATAATTTCGTTCTCTTTTTTTGTCCAAGGGCCTTTTTTAATAGTGGGGTTCAACTGGTTGTGCCATCTATTTTTTTGCCATACAAATGAATCAGTTAGGGAATCCACACGTCGAAACCTTCATACCAAGCGAGCTCACCTCTCGCGACACTGTTTGCCATTTCGCCCCTCCAAGTAGGAAGCGATCACGGCCCATTTGGTAGCTCCATATCTTCCCACCAATTCAAGCATCTGAATGTCTTCTGCTTCGCTCCACGGCCGCTTCGCGACCATATCACCACCCTGAAGCTGATTCCAGCGTGTGTTGCACTCACTGGGAGATCGATCTGCAAGGTGCTCCGAGATTGCGCTCCATTTCTTACAACCAAACTTGCAGACAGCATCACGGAGTAAGGTATCCTTCCAATCAGCAAAGGTTTTGTTAGTAACGTTCCACAGTAAGCTAGAATTGCAGATGCCAATGTGTTATGTACCTCTTCAGGGGTCCATTTATTGTTATTGCGAGGAAGATCGACAGTAACAGCTGTTGCTTTCGGGCTGTAGGAGGAGCAATGCGAGTTAGTTGAGTGAAGCATTTCCTGTAAGTAGACATCACTCACTTTCTGGGGCTTTTCTTGCGTTTGAACGGAGAGTAGCGCAGCTCCATCATGTTGGCCCACTTCGGCTTTCTGGCGCTAATTGCCTTATGGACTGAACTCCACGAAAAATCCCTACTAATTCTATCACGTTATCCCAACGGCGATGAGGGACAATGACGCCAAGTGAATCTGAGACTTTACGTCGTCGACATGCCGCAAAAAAGAAAGACAAGTCCATTAGCAATCGGTTGCAGAAGCATTGTTGACAGCCTTTTTCTTTTCTTTTTTGCAGCATGTCGACAACGCAAAGTCTCAGATTCCCTTGACGCCACTGTCAGCGACAAACGCATGGTGCATATGCTCCTGTCCCGGATTCATCAAGCGGTAGCAAAGTTATTGCGGATGCAATAACCCACATCCCAAGTTGATGTGCATCGTGCAAATGCTCCTGTCCCGGATTCTTCAAGCGTTTCCAAAGGTCTTGCGGATGCAATAACCCACATCCCAGGTTGATGGCACATTATTCTTCATAATATAAAAACTCAGCATAAACTGCATGACATGTAGTTGCAGGATAGATGTTAACCATGCTTATTTACCATCTTAGTACCGAATTGAGAGCCCCGTTAACAGAGGATGCCCGGTGACAATGAGCTCATCAAGAGAATGGCACGTAAGAAACCTAGCTGTAATCTGGAAGAGTGAAACAAAATGTAGCCCTCGTCACATATTGCCTACACCTTCTCCCAAAACTGATGCATGACAAACGAACCTGCGTGCACCCCCAGAGCACCAATGACCGGAGATTCTCCGTTCCATCAGCCAAAACGCCCAGTGCATCTTCAGATATACTTCGGCAAAATGAAATATCGAGCGTTGTGAGGCTGCTGGCGCAGTACTCCTGCAATGCCATCATTGCTGCGTCCGTAGCTTGCTGAAGAACACACGCAAATGACAGCATAACCACACAGATAAGCATTATACCAGGATCTCCCAAACCACACCCACATGCTTACCGAAACACTGGACATTTCGAGCGTTTCAAGATATGAATTTGCTCCAAACGCTATGTGTCCGAGGGCGATATCAGTTAGCCCCAAGCAGCAACGCATTGATACCCGACTGAGAGCGTGGCCGTGAGTTCGCACAGGCTCGAAGCTCTCGTCGGTGATATGGTGCAAGTCCGACACGTCAATCGCCTTCAAGCCTCGACACGCATCCAAAATCCCCACGACAGCCTCATTAGTTAGCTGCGAGCAACGTGCAACCGAAATCGCTTCCAGGTCCGGTAAACTGTTGGCCAGCGAGCAGATGAACTCGTCCGAGAGCCTCTCCATCTGGTTCAGCTGCAGCTTGCGCAGGTTCTTCATGCTCTTGAGCGACTCCAAGCTGACGTCATCAATCTGCGGGCACTCGGACAGCGTGAGCGAGTGCAAGTTCTGCAGCTCGCAAAAGTAGTCGACCGACTTCTTGGTGATGCGCTGGTTGCACGAGATCTCGAACGCGTCCAGCGACGGCGCGCAGCGTCTCACCAGCGCCTCGCACCCAGCATCCGACAGGCGGTAGCAGCCCTGCACCTGCAGCTGCTCCACTGATCTCAGCGCGTCTCCCAGCTCCTCGATGACACTGTCGGAGACGCAGCGTCCGCACAGCCCCAGCCGCAGGACCGTCAGGTCCAGGCCATGAGCCGCGCACGCCTTGAGCGCTCGGAGGAGCGTGTCCTCGTCGATGTTGGAGCAGTCCGGGAGGTCGATCTCCGTGACGCCGGGGAAGACGAAGAGCGGCAGCACCTGCGGCGTGAGTCGGCGCCGCTCCACGACGGCCCGCGCCACTTGGTGGCGCGCCGTCGAGTCGATGTACGCGAGCGTGGGCAGCTGCTCCACGTGCTCCGCCAGACTCTGCAGCGCCAGGTCCCGCAGGCGGCGCACGACGCCGTGCGCCGTCAAGACGGAGGCGCGCGCGGCGCGCGCGGGCGTCCACACGACTTTGGGCTGCTCGGGCTCCTGCTGCTCGCGCTGCTTGCGCGCCGCCTGCGCCGCCTGGCGGTTGTCGTCCAGCGCTCTGGCCGTGGCGAAGTAGCCGGGCCACGACTGCTCGTCGTCCGCGGCGCGCTCGCCCGTGGCGAAGTACAGCGCGCACTCTCGGGACACGGCGCCGCGGCCGGCGGGCGCGTGCGGCGCGGCGTCGGCGGTGGCTTCTTCTTGGCGCGCGCGGCGCCGCTGCGGCGGGGACGCGGCGTCCGCCCGCGACTTGCGCTTCATGGCGCGGATTCGAGAGTGACGGTCCAAGGGGCCGCGTTGAAGTGCCACAGGGTTGGCCGGTCTTCGCGCCACTCCACGCGCACTCGACGAGAAAGTGGCGCCAAATGGGTGCGGGGAGGGGGGTGGTACAGTGTGCCGCTGAAGGTGAAGCCAACTTGGGCGAAGGGGCCGGCCGCCCGTCCCATCATATCCAACTGCTCTGGGAATGCACAGAGCAGGGGAACGCGGTCATGCTGTGAACCGCTACAGTACAGGAATCCCCGCCTAATCTGGAATGGTGGGACCAATAAACACTGAGAGGTTGCGAGATCTGCAAAGGTATTGCATAGATGCTGATTGTACTGACCTAATACATTTCTGTGGGGTTCACGATATCGCCGTAGCGATACCAGAATACAGCCATCAATTGCTAATGGTATCCTTCGTAGATCCGTCCAGCGCTCGCTTCGCCCAGCAAAAAGCTGTGTAAATGGAGATATACTACTCCCGCAATCCAGCAATATACCGCTTTAGGTCATTATTCTCGCTTTCAGCCTTCCATTTGCCTCTGTAAACGAGCAAGCTTCATGGGGCGGCAATTTCCCATTGATCCTAAGCTACATCAGTATATGATGTGTCTCTGCACCAGTGACCGAACAAATCCTGACTAGAATCTTGTACTATCTCTGGCGGGTACATGCGTAAACTCGGGTCCAGATTAGGCGGGGACTCACTCCTGTACCTAGTTAGTGGAAATCTACAGAAAGAATTCGAATACGTCTCATAGACTCGTTATTTGTATTAAGATCCCGCCCCGACAGCAATGGCTGGCTGGACGAGGTGTGGGGGTAACAGCTCCCACGGACACGATTCATAAAATGCACCAACCGCTCACTACATCGCGAGCTCACGAACACCCCGAGCTTCAAAGCTCGCATGGACGTCGTTTGGGCACCGCCTCGACTTAGTTGTCGATGGTAGCCATGTGCAGCACCAGGTCCACGAGGCGGTTCGAGTAGCCCCACTCGTTGTCGTACCACGACACCAGCTTCACGAACGTGTCGTTCAGCGCAATGCACGCGTCCGCGTCGAACGTGCTCGAGTGCTTGTCGTGCAGGAAGTCGTTCGACACCACCTGGTCCTCCGTG